>JACDJE010000249.1:1143968-1169946 GCA_016647715.1 Pavo muticus | reverse complement strand
AAAAAAAAAAAAAAAAAAAAAAAAGCTAACAAATATGAAATAAAATGAAGTAATGACAGCAATGTTTAGCAAGTGTGCCTGAATCAGCATGAGCTTCAGAGATGATCGATATCGAGGATGGTTCAGTTTTGGCAAGGAATGAATAGGAGGGAAAAAGGGAGAGATTCCTGCATTTATTCATCAGCCAGCACATCACCCATAGAGTGGCTGATCCAGCTTCTAGGACTGGGTTGGGTGCATAACCGGCAAATGGTCCAAGTCCACAGCAAGGTCTTAGTTTAGATAGAGCTTTTGTCTACACAGGACCTAGGATATAAGTAGGACTGGTCTCCTGGCAGGCCTGGTAGAGTTCTTGTCTAGGCTTCTCAATTTTGCCCAGGAGGAAGAGCGTTCCCAAGCTCCATGACACAACACCAACCTTTGGAGGGAGGAAACCAAACCACTGTTTAGATAAGGAAAGCCCTTATCAAGCAGAAAGGAATTTTTAATGAGAGCTTCTGATGGTGGTTCCATGTTAACAAGATTTTCCCATAAACAGTGATGTTTAATATCTAATTGTTTTCTGATATTGTAACATTCCAAAAAACCATGTTTGGAATCTGCCAGAAGTCCTCAAAATCTCACCAAATGGAAAATATCAGCAGTCACTACCTTGGTCTGAGAAAAGCTTCAAAGCCTCAGGGTTTCCTTGTCTGCCTTTTGCCAAACAGGGAATATGTATGCAGGACAGTGTGAATACGCAGTATGGGTTGGTGTTCCATAGAGCTTAGTACCTTCCAGGGGAATTTCAGGCTGGATGTTAGGAAAAATTTATTCTGAGAAAGAGTTGTAATGCTTTGGAACAGGCTACCAAGGGGAGTGGCGGGATCACTGTCCCTGGAGGTGTTCAGGAACCATGTAGATATGACATGGAGGTCACAGTTAGTGGGCATGGTAATGATGGGTTGACTAGATGATCTTAGAGGTCTTTTCTATAACATTCTATGAATTCTAACTATATAATGGCACAGCTTGGAAGAGATATAGAGGGGCTGTTACCCACTCTTACTCTTTTTTTAAGGGTCCATAAGTGCCCATGGAGGTCACCATAGCAGAATGCCTCCACTCACTATTTGCTGATGCCATTAAATCCTCTCCTTCTGCCATCAGACAAAAAGACTTTTGGAGTTTCAAGGTTTGGTGCATGGGTGTACATCTTGCAGAGAATCTGGCTGGGAGTTTTGGAGAAGTGGTAGGAGAACTTGGGATGCCCCAGGCTCCTTACCTTAGCCACCTGCAGTGGTTCTGGTCATGCTGTGGGCTTGCTCATGGGCTAAGTGGTGGAGGCCAGGAGAGACAAGAAATTTCTACAGACTCACAACCAAGTGAGATGGCATCCAAAAGTGTAGCAGGCAGCCCACATACTGAATGCAAGCAGAGAAAAGCTCAGCAGGCAAGCTGCACACAAACAACACGCAAGGCAAATAAACAAACAAGTCGAGCAAAGGCCATGAAAGCAAGCCAGAAATCACCGCTCAGTGCAAAGGGTAGTTGGGCCAGGGCTGTGAAGATGTGGGAGAAACACATCTGCCTTTATGGGGAAAAGTGATTGCGGTTGAACTAGGGTGTGGATAGACGCAAGGACAACCATGTGTGGACACTAGATGGGTGTGCGAGACGGCTTAGGCCTGCAAACGTGTTAGCGCAAGCTGCAGGCATCCTGAGACTCCCTCTGAGCCTGCTTGTACCCAACCTTGCTCCATGGCAAGGGGGCAAACAATTCGGTCATTGGGTCAAAGAGTGAGGAGCACGGAGCTACCTCAGAGCTGCTGAGTTCTGAGTCAAAGCCCCGTGCGTGGCCTATTTCATCTTGGAGCATGGCCATGCTCAAAGGCCTTGTGTTGAATCAGAGGAGAAAGCTGACGTGGTTGGCCAAGCCCCAGGGTGTCCACCTAGCCATGCGGTGGGTTTAATGCAGCCAGGCTGAAGTTTATGGAGGTCATGGGAGTCCAGCTCGGGGGTGCTGTGCCCTTTATGCTGCGTACCCCCAGGGGGACACCGCTTTGGGGGCAAAGGGGCTGAATGAGGCAGTGGGAGGGAGCTGTGCCTCTTGATCAGGTTGCAAGAGCGGGCAACCCAAAAAAGGAGGGCCCGGAGATCACAAAAGCCTTTTTAACATTTAGAGAGGGGAATTTTCCAAAAACACCCCAAGCTGAGGGAACGTGCACTGCTTGGGTGTAGGACTGGATCTCAAGCACGTTCACCTCTGGAGGTTGTTTTGGGCCCATCTCCTCTCCCCAAGGCCTTGGGGCAAGCAGGAGTGCCATAGCGCAGAGCCACGAAGAGAGCGTAGCCAGCCAGCGGCAAGGATTTTGTTAGCGTTTGGAGGAGAAAACAGGGAATTTCCACATATGGAAAAATGTTCCTTTAAACTGTGATTATGTAAAAATACAAAGCCACAACTGATAATATCTCTCACTCTGGGGAATGATGGAGAGTGTTTGTTTCTTTAATTGCATTTAATACTCATGAAACTTACCAGCTTGCCATCACTGCAAGCGAAGCTCGTTTGTTGGATTACAGCACACGCAATACCAGCTTCCTTTCCACGCTCCTTCAGCAACATATTTCACTCTTGTTATTAAAAGACAGCTTCTAATTTGCTGTGAATGCTTGATCACCACTGTTTTGCCTGCAAATTGGCTGTAGAGGTGCTAACTAAAATTAGGCATGTGATGAATTTTTAAATGTGGACCCTTGACTATTCAAAGTCTCCTGTAACACAAGAGCAGAAATCGGGCCAGGTCTTGGTTCCTGCCCTGGGCAAGTAACCCATGTCCTACATGGCTGGACAACTTCTCGTTATCCCTTGGAACAGGTATCATCTTCTTGAACCTTGCCCAGTTTTTGGTTTCACCAGTGGGAAACAGTCCCACCATTTAACCAAGGCCTGGGTGGAAAAGTATTTCCCCCTCCAGTTTTGGATGTGCCACCACGGAATTTTGCTTTGATGCCCGTTCAGAAGTTCCCGGTCCTCCTTCCCTCGGTATGCTTTTATCCTATCCTCTCCTCTGTGCCTCCTCGCTAAGGTAAACAGTTTGGGCAGAGGTATAAAGGGATGTGGAGAGAGAATTCATAGCATGGGCCTGTGAGAGCTGACAAAGGCTATGGTCTTGTTGCTTCTTTAATTCATCAGCATTCGAGCGTGTAAAACCAGGACAGTCACTGAAGCTGCAGCGCATGAATCATCCTTTGAAGGAAACGTGTCTCTGCGTGCTCCAACAGGCCCTCCTTTTCAAAGTGCCATTGACAAACCCAACTTGCTAATAGCACGGATTTAAAAAGCTCTCACTGCAAAGGTAAATTATATACTGATCCCTACCTGGAGTTTGGTGCCGTGCCAAATAGCTGCCGAAACCTCCCAGTGAGTCATATAAATCACAGACCAAAACCCCGAGGGAGTTGGATTAATACTGGATCGATGTGAATGTGCCACAAAGTTATTTGATCGCTACAATGCTGGTATTGACTGTTATACACCTGTTATATCATTACGGATTACATCTGTTGTAAACAAGCTGTTTGATGTTGCAGGCTGTGCTAACCACATGCACCATAATCATGGCTTGTAGCTGCTGTGGTGGCCTCAACATGCCCGAATGATGCTAATTTTCTTGTTGTGTGGGGTGGCCCAACAAAAGAGGCTTGTTCAGTGTGAGCTTGTGCAGAGAGAGCGGGAGTGTGGAGGTAGGGGGAGACAGAAGGGCTGGGGCGACCGTCTGTGTTGTGCTGGAGATGGCTGGGGAGGAAGATGAGGATGAAAAATAATGATAGACATTGGTTGAAGGAGGGAGTTTTCTGTTTCTGGCTGAACTTCATGACTGCCTTATGGCTGGATAGGCTTGGGGCAGAGTTTATCTGCAGGGGAGGCTGTTGGTGATGGTTGGGAGTGAAATAAGGTTGCCCATTTGGGGTTTTATACCACGGTGGAGCACATTCACTATCACTGAGGACAACAGCAGCCTCAACAATCACTACTTCGGTTATGTGATCCTCCAGTTTTGGACTTCAGCAGAGCACTTTTATGTTCACACCCTTGGTTCTCAAGAAAGAATCAAGCCCTTCTTTGCTGGGTACATTTCTGTGATATCTGTTTTGGCAACCTGACACTTTCTTAAGCCTGCAAGACGAGTTGCCTCATGTTGACATCCTTCCTAATCCTCATTTTTCCCTATCTCAGATACCAGGTTTCTCCCTCTAACAGCTCTACTTCTGTTTCTCCAGAGAGGAGCCAGGATTTCTCCTGAAACCATCTCCACAATGTCCTGTGTTGGATGTCCCAGTGGCAGGACTGGGAGCCAAACTCTCCACCGGGGCTGTCTTCCAGCAGTGTCCAAAGCAAATGGAGGATCTGACCTAAACCTCCATTTATATCACTCACATTGTGTCTTGATGGCAATGTAATGTTCCCAGGCCATGGAGCAGAGCAGGACACCCTTCTTCCTCATATATTTGGATGAGAGCAGGCTGAAAGGCAAATAGGGATTTTGTTCCTAGGTGTGGGGACAAACTTTCCCTGGTCCACCAGGGAGCACAATGCCATTATAATAACAGTGATAATTAGAGGAAGGGAGGACGAAAGACTCAGAATTAGAAATAGCATCTCCAAAATACAACCCCCCAAAAAGTCTGAGAGAAATGTTCTTTCCTTCTGTACTTGTCACAAGCTCCAAGTCCAACCAATATCTGTCATTTCCTAAGCTCAACCTTTTATCTTCCTTTCTGTCTCACCTTTCTTTTTTCTAGCAACATCCTGGAGCTAACACAGCACCTTCTGGAAAATGCAGAAGGATCTGGGGGAGAAGACAATGTGGCAAGGAAACATTTGCCAAGTATTTCAAAACTTTTGGTTCACTAATTTTAACAATTCATAAAATTTTAGTTGCCTGAAACTGAAGAACAAACAGGACAAGAGAATGGTCCTGGGCTGGCAGTGGCTTGGTTCTCAGGGCAAGCTCTCATTGGCATATTCAAAATACTCTTTTCATATCGGAGGGAATAGTGGACAAAGAGGATGAAAGTCCTTCTTCTCCCTCAACACCTCCAAACATGTCAAATACAGCAGGAAGGGCTCCAAATATGTGAAAAATGATGACAAAACCCAGAACCTATGAAGAAGGGCACCAATCTGTCCTACCATCCTGGGTAAGTGTGAGCCAGGGATGGGACACAGCTGGCTCTGATAGCCATGGTGTGCAGGCCTGGGTGGGAGCACCAGGGAGACACCACAACATCCACCTCCTCCTTTTTCTTTGTGTCACCTGTGTGTCAGGTGCATGTGTCCAGGTTGCCTTTTCTGGACTTTATCTGGGAAATCCTGGTAAAGAAATATCCTATAACAGTCGTAATGCTCCGGAGGTGCCATCACAGCCCTTCTACCTGTGAAAAAGTTCAGTTTTGCACTAAATTTGTTCTCCTAAAATGCTAGTTGGCTTATTTTAGCTCTTACCCAGCATCTCCCCAAAGGGTACAACACCACCGAAAGGTTACAGTTTGTACCTGTCCTTCTGTTGTCAGGAGGAAAGCTGGGAGCAGATCTTCTCAAACTTGGTTTGGAAAATGAGAATTAAAAGTATTACTGCACTCCTGCCCTTGTCCTGAGCTGCTCACGTGTGAAGACGTTCAAGGCATGTCCATCTTGGCTCTGCATTACTAATGCAGTTTGGATGCTGTGGGAGTGGGCAGAGAATGCAGAGCTTTCAAAGGGAGCTGGCACAGCAGAACCATCCCCAGCTGGGTGGTCACTTGTACCTCTCCTGGATCAGGCTCTGAGCTCACCTCATTCCTTCCTGGGTTACCAGCCAAGGGCTGCACTGGTGAGGTGCGATCACTATCAGAGATTATCAAGGTGATTATCATGAAGAATCAGTTCACACTGACCCAACTGCACCAGTGCAATATCCAGCCTTCGTCACCCAGCAGTGTATTACCAGGACAAACTGACTTATTGGGCAACTTCTGAAGCCTTTCCTACTTGTCCAGGCAGTGCAGGAATACTCTGAGATATCTTCCTGGGTTATTCCTCAAGCCAGATCCTGACACATGGGCACAAACCTCACAGTCCAGGCTGCTGCATGGATAGTGACGTTGACATGCTCCCCCTGAGCAGATGGGTGGAGAGATGAATTGCTTCATGCCAGGAAGGACGTAGACAGGCTCTTGCTTTCTGAGAGCACTAACTCACACTCTGAGGTAGTAGTGTCTTCTTCCATGCCATGGTGAGCTAACTGCAGAGCTGTCCATCTGCCCTACCACCCCAGCAACCTTACCACCTCTAACATTTTATTTCCATCCTTGGGGCACCTGGATCTCCATGTGCTGAGATGATGCCCATGGCCCAGAAAAATGTATTCCCATCTTCCCCATCCTCCCTCACTCCTGTGTCTCAGCCCCCTCCCCCTGACCTGGGGATGAATGAGACGTTTACTGTGGCTGCAATATATCATTCTTACTATTTGTTATGAGGTTTTAATGAGTGTGGAAGATTAGGATGTTTGCAACAGCGTAACAATAAAATACATATCTCGCTCATTCCTTGCCAAAAAGTACTTACAAATAATAAAAGTGAGGCTAGCTGAATGCATAAATCTCCTTTCACAAGCCCCCACCCACTGTGCAATAATTAGTACAAAGTGCAGTGCTAATAGATCATCTTACTTGTGTGGGAAACTTGACATTATGCTTTGTTTATATTATCCCTTTGGCAAGAATCTGCATGGCAAATCCTGGCAGCTAGCAAACAAGAGGCTCTCAAGGAAGGTTTCCAGACTGTCGTGCAGAAAAGCAAGCCACAGAATTGCGTGCCGGTCAGGATGCCGAAGCCAGCTGGGGAGCTGAAGCGTTAGATCCAGCTTTTATGGAGTGGAGCTACCAAGTTTCCAGCTGACTAGGAGCAACATCCTGAGACCGATTTGCTAAGGGCTGTTCCCACCCCAGCCACAACAGACCAGTGTGAACCTTGGCTTCAGGATGGTGCCCTTTGCTTAATTATATATTCAGGGCCCAATTTACCGCCTGGGCCTCCTGATGGGAACAGACGGGGTTGCCCAGACTTGAGGCAGGCACCGAGTACAGCCCCTGCGGTCTCTGGCTCTGTAAGTAGAGAGTTTTCATCCAGTACCCAGATAGCTCCAGTTCCTGAGACCCTTCTGCTCCACTCAACCCCTTTGGAGATTTGGCTGATTCAGGCTTCACTTCCACCAGAATGTCTGGCTTTGTTTTGGGGTGTAGGGCAGTTGCAATACAGCTTGTCCAGGGCAGGAGGAGTTTCAAAACACTGCCTGTAGGCTCAAGGGCTCTCTTCAGCTCTCTGATGATCAAAATGAGCAGTAGGTCCATGGAAAACCAGCCCTCACATGTAGCTCTTCATCCCACATTTCCTCTCTCTCTTGTTGGACTCAAGTCCCTTCCCTTTGCTCGTTTTTCCATCACAGCCCAGGGAGAAATGGACAAACCAGAGCCCAGTGCTTGGACATAGAGATGCATTCCTGCCCAGTGAATCACAGACCATTAGCAACCAGAGGTCAAGGTGTATTAACAGGAGGGAACATTGTTAGGGAGGAGAAAAAGGGTTTTCTTACCAGTTGGGTGAAAAGGAAGGGAAATTTTCTTTTTTTTGAGAAACCTGAGGACAATCTGCACATTGTCTGTTTTGGGAGTTTAGTAAGAGAGTGCCACCAGAATGAACTTTGCCCTAAGGAAGGATCCCAGTACTGACAGCTAGTATTTTCAAGGTCCTTGCAGTCTGTTGCCCAGCGTTTTCCTCTGCTGAGGGTCTCCCCACACTTGGTCCCACTACTCCTAATTCCCCAGGAGGCTTTTTCACCCATTCTGTACGTCTGGTCAACAGCAGAAAGCCAACAATGCCAACCTCTATGCTTCCACATGGGGTGCTTTCTCATTTCTCATGAAGTGCCAGCACTGCAAGCTCCACCAGGTCCCCCTTTGTGGTTCTGGAACACCTATCTTTGGCTCAAGCTGGCGTTGGGGAGTGATGAGCATGATGTCCTCTCAGCACTTTCCCATCCCTTTCTTCTGAAGGCGTTTGGAAGAATTACCCGAGAGATGAGCCCATCTGCCAGACAGGCCCCAGCAATCTTCACAGCGGCAGGTGTGGCTCAGACTCCACCTTCTCCTAGGCTTTAGCCATGCACGTCCACGTGCATTCCTGCTCTGGCAAAGACTTGGCTTTATTCCCCATTTCTCTGCAGAACATAGGTGGGATGCCAGCCCCTATTCCTGCTTAAATCTCACCTACTGTTCTTATTCAAGTGTGGCCTTCCAGATGTATCAGGCTTGTCCTGCTATGTGGCTGGAGAATGGAGACCAAGTGTCTTATCCAGATGGAGAAATGACTCATCTGCCTGGGAAATACGTGGCAGTCAGCGCAGGCTGCCCTTTGCCCTTCTACTCAGGTGCTGTTGCAAAACCTCCAGGAAAGGGGGAAGATTTTGACCCATGGGCCAAACACTCATGTTCCTTTGCAAGTTTATATCTTGTCTGTTTTTGAATTTGAGTATGCATACCCCATGGTCCTCTACCACTGGAAGAAAACTGGAACCAAATTTCTGACATTGTATAGTATTTTTAAAGCTTTAAAGTAGGAGTTGGCAGTGTTGCTCCACATGGGAATGACAAAGAGCTTGCTTTGTAAGTTGTTGGTCAACTGGAAAGAGTACTGCAAGCACGTGCTTTGCCACACCAGACCCAGCTTGCTGGAACCACTGCAGATAAATGTATTTTATTTTATATGCTGGAGGGTTCAGGGAATTCTGGTAACGTGCGAGTAATCCTGAACAAAGTGAGAAGAAGAGGAGCAGTATTGCCGTGCTGGTGAGGCTGCTTCAGGCAGGAGTAACTGGGCAGAGCTCTGACATTTTGGTGACTGATGAGGTTATTTGAGGGGAAAACATTCAGAGCCCGGTGTCCGACAGCCAGTGCCGGCAGCAGCCTCTCCCACTACCCGTGTTGACTCCGCTAGCTCAGGACAATGGTGAATGGGCTGAAGCATTGACAGTTCCCCCACAGACTCTTCCCAGAGTTACTAAAATTAACCTTTTTATTCCCCCCCACTGGATAAATATAAAGGTTTTACTTCCCTTAACCTCTTTTTCCCACCCAGCGGGCAAAGAGTTTGTCAGAGCTACAGTTAAAATAATATACTAAGGATTTCCAATGGTGCAAGTCAAACTTCACATTTCCTAATGATTCCAGATGCCTTTTTTGTCCTCAGACATTTCAAGTTAAACCTCTATGAAACTGACCTTTTGGCTTGTCATTCTCGGTAAGGACCCCAGAGATGAAACACTTCTTTCAGTCTGTCACTACTGTCCGCAGACCGCCCTCCCCTCTCCCCCCTCCTCTATTTTATCAGCAAGAACCCATAATTGAGCCCTTTGACAATAGTGGGACTGTGCATTTCTTTGTCAACAACAATGGGCCGTCCAAGTTCATTACTGGAGATTGTTTAAAAATTGATTCATGGGCCAGTAGTAGTAGCTTATTATACAGCATAAGTGACAGTGTGATCTGGATGGAGGCCGAGTCATTCTTGACCAGTCATGTCCAATTAGAAAGAACATTGCACACATTCCTGTTGGAGCCACATTAATGAATTAGTCCTACCACAAACTGAGAGAAGCTTGCAGGACCCTAATACCTTTTGTTCCAAAGGATAATTCAGTAATTTATAAAGAGAACAGTGTGGAGCACATTAGCAAAAGAATAGTAATCTCAGGATTCGAACCGTCCTTGCACTCGCCCTTCCTTTTCCTGCTACGGGAGAAAATCCTCCAGGTTTCTGGTGAGCTCTGCAGCCTTTGAGCTATGTGTTTCCATATAGCACAGCCTTGCAAGCCCCCTTCGTGTCTCCTGGGATTGTGAATGCAGTACTGATGGTGACCAGGGCTGTTGTGCTCGCAGCCCCATGGCTTCACTTGGCTCTTCAGCCTTGGCCAACATCTAGCACTGATGCTCCACTTCTCAGGGTGACAGAACAGCACACGGCATATCACTGTCATGCAAAAGTCACACCCATGCACGTATTTTGGTGCTTTCTCCTTGCTCTGCAATTAGGCACTGGTATAACTCATTGTGCTGGAAGAGTTACTTCTGCACCTTGTTAAAAATAAGAAAGAACCATTAAAGGCACAGTCCTCAATCTTAAAAGACTAGAAACAATGTTTCAGTCTTAAATAACAGATCTGATCTTTAGACATGCTGACATCAATTTAACTTGCAGCTCCCTGTTACCTCAAGTCGAGGTGACTCGACTTGAATGAATTTGGGAGCCACGTACCAGATACCCAGCACTAACTGGTAGGAATGAAGTCCTCGCAAAGGCTGTGTTAGGGAGAAAGATCATGAGAGGTGAATGTGTCCAGCTTGCCAAGTGCTGACAAAGTCCTAGAGTGGAAGGTAGGAAAGCTGTCAGCTAGAAGAATGCTGAGGAATTTCTTGGGTTGAGGAAATGCAATTAATGAATCAAATATTTTCAGCAGAAAACACTTGTACTTCTATACCATGGGAACTGCGCAAAGAGCCAAAATAGAAATAGCATAAGCTCTCCACAGAGAGAAGGTTACCAATCTTCTCCATTACAAAATCAGCCCCCAAGAGGAGCCCCCCTCCACGAGGATATTTAGAAGTGCGCTGCCCAAAGCATGGTTCCGTGCTACCCACTCACTGGATGTGACCACAAGTTGTTACTGCTGCCACTGCCTTCAGTAAGTAACAATTTAACATGGAGCAGGTTCTGCTTATTGCTCACTAAGTTTCCCGTGTTTAGTACCACAGAAATGCATCTGTGGTTGGTCCACATGCCCTTAATGGCAATACAAGTAGTTGTAGCACTGTAATGTCATTTTCCTAATAACATTCATAACAGCATTTGGGCTTCTAAAATCCACTTGAGAAGAAGAAAAACGGACATTTTTTGGATAGGGTTACCAAGCTATGATATTTTAAGAAGAGCTGTCATTTGGTATCAAACTGTGCTTGCTGTGACAGCAGTGCTTATACAAGTCATTGCGTAGCCTGTGAAATTCTATTGTAGATAACTTCAAAAACCTTGTGGTTTTTTGTAGCTAGTAGTCATTGATTGCCATGTACTCTCTTAAGAGAAGGTTTCAAAAATGCGCAGTTCTCCACGTGGTCTTTCCAACCTTACGATTCTATGAGGTATGATGGTGCTGGGTGGATGGTTGGACTAGATGATCTTAGTGGTCTTTTCCAACCATAATGTGATTCTATATATGCTACATCATTCATGTCTAAGCTACACAGCATCATTTGTGCAGAAATGTAGCAAATGTAAACATGCAAATGATTGTCAAATTTTCCAATACCTCAAAGAACAGAAGAAATATCATATGATTTTTCGGTAATCTTAATCATGATTAAAAATTAATACAGTTAGAATTTAATTAGTGAATCATGCGACCATAAATGTGTTTGCGTATCTATTGTGAATGCACCCCTGCATCATCTCAGGGGTGGCTAAATAAAAATTCTTTTTAGAATGAGAACAAACCTGTGTTGAAATATAGAATTTTCATTCAGCACTTCAGCATCACCACCAGTAACAGAAGAATCTGAAAATGAAGGTATGCAAACTCACATTAATAGCACAGGACTGAGTATACGTGTGCTGAAGGTCTACTGAACTGCAGGATTATACTGATTCTCACAATTTTGATAAGACTGAAGCTTTCTTCTGTATTTTCCAAGTCTATTTATTTTCAAAGGAAGTGCTGATTTTTCCCAAAGATCTTTCAGCTTCTGAAATACAGAGCTGAGCTCCTCTGTGCCGAGCTCGAACTTGTGGTTAGAGTCTCCTGCGGCAGATAAAAATGGGAAGGACATGGTAGTGTCTTCAGGTGCTCTCAGCAGAAATACCACTAATCTCCCAGTAAAAATGTGCTGTCTCAGAGTCTTTGGCCCATGTCTCAGCAAATGAGCAATTATTATCATACAGCAGAGGAACCCACCTGCTGTGCTGAGGGCTGCTGAAGAAGGAGGAAGTGGGTACAGGTGTGGCCACAAGGTCTGAGCAAAATCAGATCCCACCCCATGATGGCTCTGTTTAGAACCACTGTTCTCACAGAAACCATCAGGGAAAAGAACAGAAGACAATCAACAGGAATAAGAAAACATCAATATCTTAGATTTCTAGATGGGGAGCTGACTCACAGGCATGTAAACATCTATTCCAAAGCCACGACTTAACTTAATTTTCTGCTTACTAGCCCAGTGCTCTGACCACAAAATTGCTCTGGGTGTGAAAGTTCCCATAATGGTGAAGCAGCAGAGAAGCAGTCAAACTCTCATTTACCTAATAAAATAAAACGGTTACTAACCGGGAAGGAGGCTGGGGGTATTGGAGAGCTACTTTTGCAGTAAAAGATGTCAAACCCTCTCATCACTTGTAGTGACACACATATTTCTCATCACATCCTGGCCATCCTTCCCATGCTCATCCATCTCTACACCAGCCTCAATGACAGCTCTCTTTTTGGAAGATCATTTCAATACAAATTTGAAGGGACACTCGGACAAGTTTGATGCTCAGCCATAATGCAGAAATTCAGATAAATCTCTCAAATATCCCAATGTGAAACCAAATCTAGAAGTCCCATTCTCCATGGTAACAGAAGAAATGATTCTGTAGTTTAGATCCAGAAAATGTTGGAGGCTATTCAGGTGTGACATGATCACAACCAATGCAGTTAATTTTATACAGTCAAGTATGAAGTACGTCCACAGGTTTCCCCATGTCAGTGAATGACAGGGAGTGCTGAGCTCATTGCAGAACACTGACTGTGTGCTCACATCCACTGGGCATGTTTCAGCATCTCACCTCTGTATATTCATGTCTTGTGTGCTAAATGATCATTTGGGAGATGTTGAACATGAACAGGAAAATATACTAAGGGCATTTAGCACATTTTGTTCATACTTAACAAGTACAAGAAACCATGCAAAGGTAATAACCTTTTAATACATGACCCTTCTCCGTCTTGCTGTCAAATCAAGAATTCCCTTGAAGGAACCTACTCCATCACACACCACTGGGTTTTTGCAGGGGGTATGCTACATCCCATTATGGGATGGGCAAACAAATGAAAGCATGCTTGGAAAAGCAGAGGAAAGAAATTGAAGTGATCTGGAAACCGTAGGGCATTTTGACTATCCTAATTTCTGCATGAGTACATTTCAGTACTTAATCTGCAGAAACCTTCTCTTCCACCAACAGCCAAATGCACACAGGGAAAAGAGAAATCACTATGAGAAGACACTGGGGTGTTTGTGTATGTATTGAAATATGTTAGGGTTCCAGTGTCTGCAATTGCAAGAGAATTTGCTCATCACCACAGATGCAGAGTCCAGCTCAGATATATGAGATAGGTGTGCATGGGAAACACATGGGCTCTCCTGTCTGACAGCAGGCAGCCCTCCCTGCAAGCACAGTATCTGCAAGCTGCCTTGTATCCCATGAAGGAAAAGTTTTACTGAGTGAGAATTACAGTGCTACCCCCTGGGAAGAAGGGATACATTGCAGAGCTGCAGGCAGGAGCCTCTTTAGACAGACTGATGAACCCAGGAGAGGTGTTCCCAGCCTCCAAGCAGCAGGTGGATCTCAGACAAGATCAGGAGTAATGTTATCTCAAGTGCCTTTCTGCCAAAGCTTCCTTTCCCTTTCCACTCATGGAAGTCTGTCCATGCACTCTGCATTGGACTGGGTAATGGGAGTATTTACGTACAACAAATGCTGAGTTTCCGTTGAGCTGATTGAGACTTTGCCAAATTGTGTTTTGTTCCCTCTTGGCTAGTTTTCTTTGAGTTTACAGCAAAAATGTCACATCTTTTCTTTAGCTGGGTGTGTTGCATTTGATTTTGTTAAGCTATATCTGATGGCACTAACCAGCAGTAGGATTCAAAGTCGTGCAACATGTTCTGGCACAGACAGCATTATGAATTTACACATATGGTTGTTCAGATCTTGTATCGAATATCCTCTGGCATCAGATCTGAAATTAATTGTATATGGCAACCAAAGACACACAGTATCTGTCTGCATAACACAAAAGACAGAAAGAGCTTTGCTGTATCACCAGCTCTCATCTGGATGAATGGCAGGCATCCCAGCCAGCAGTCAGGCACCCCTGTTGCTTTGAGCCTTGCCCCGTGCTGTTCCCATGGTCCCTCTCTCCCCACACAATTTCCTTTCTCTTTTCTGGACCCATTCATGCCACAAAGAGCTAACCAGCCATCTTGTGGCTAGAAAGTTCCTCTTCACCTTCTTGTGACGATCTTGTCCATTGATCTGGTTTGGATATTGACTCCTTTGGGCACGGTCAAGCTCATTCAGTAAGGCTGTAGGCAGATATCCAGTGTATGAGAATGCTAAGATATTACACCATTAGGATTTTCTGCAGGCAATTGGTTTTCAGCCCTTCAGAGCTGTGTGTCATGCAGAGCAGTGTGGATGCAAGAAGTCATCACTAGCCAGGAGTCCTTTGGGAAGATGGAGGGAGCAGAGGGATTGGGGTCTGGGAGCAGCACAAGGTCAAAAAAGCTGTATTTTCCATTCACAAAGACCCACCACAGTAGTGTATTCTGGAATAGAGATGTTACTCCCTCACTCCTAACCCCACTGACTGTTCCCAATGACCCAGGCTGGTCATAGCATTTACTATAACATCGTTAAAATACAATTATATTATTTAGATTACAACTACGGACTTGCTACAGGTCTGTCTTGAGACTTCAGTATGTGGTTCTCAGGGTAAGTCAGTCTCCCACTGAGGAGTTCTGGTTACTTATCCGACTTCCATTTTCTTTCCCAGTACATACTCTAAAGTCCACATCTTTCACTGAACTTCCTTTTTCCATTTACTGGTGTCATCAGTAATGTCCTTTGTGCCGTGGTACATGGAGCCAGCCAGCTCTGCCATACCAGCTAACACTGGAAGACTTTAAAACCCCTAGTCCTTCTACTCATAGTAATGAAAGAAGGTCACGGGATGTGAGAGACTGGATTCATAGAATCACAGAATCATTAAGGATGCAAAAGACCGCTAAGATCTTCTAATCCAATCATCATCCCATCCCCACTAACCACGTCCCTTGAACACCTCCATCACTTCCCTGGGTAGCCTGTTCCAATGCATTACCACTATTTTGGAGAAGAAATGTTTCCTAATATCCAACCTGAACCTCCTCTTGTGCAACTCAGGGCCATTACCTCTCATCCTATCTCTGTTATCTGGGAGAAGCAATCAACTCCAACAGCCTCCTGTCACGGAGTTGTAGAAAGTGATAAGGTCTCCTTGAACCTCCTCTTCTCCAAACTGAACAATCCCATTTCTCCCAGCTGCCCCTCATAAGACTTCTGCTCCAGACCCTTCACCAGCTTCATTGCCCTTCACATTCACCTTCATGGATCCTTCCACCTCTTACGTGAACTTCTCCAAACCCACAGCAGACTTTACAGGAGCTGAGAGGAAGGATATTCTTGTGAATCTTTCTTCTGTTCTGCCTGCCATAGGCCTCTTACATCACCTTGAGCAAGCCAAGAGCAGGAATTTAGGCACTTTAATACCAATAGCAATCAACCTCAAGGTGAATTGGTGCTTGAACTGAAGTGGGGCACTGATGCATTTTCAAAGTTGCTAATATATTTGCCTCTTGGCTGATGGGGAAAAAAAAAAGCTCGTGAAGATCTTGAATACTCTGGCTATAAGTCTCTGTGAATGCATGAAGTTGCATGTCAGTGGTGCTGTCTGTGTACGAGCATATGAAGATTTCTCTTTTCCACGTTCAGCCATCTATAGGTTGGGACTCTGCTGTGAACTGGTTTCTTTGGTTTCCTCTGAGGTAGAGAAGAAGAGCAGGAGCCCCAGGAAAGTGCAAAACCTTTATGTGGTAGGCAGGGTGCCCGCGCTTTCCCTTAGTGAGGCTACAGGGAAAATACTAGCTCAAACACTGACAATAAATCGTGTGAATTCAAATTTCTGTGTCCATACTTGGCAAAACCATATCCCCTTCATTAAAACATATCCAGCTTTGGAAGGAGACTGGGATTTTATTTCATCTAATCGCTGTGTACCTGTCCATACACTTTGCATAATGCCATTAATTCATGAAATCACTCTAGACCTCCTCACTGTGAGTCTCTGGTGTGGAAGGCAATGTGTAAATGTATAACATCACCATGGGCCTGTTTGTAACGATACAGTGGAGCATTAAAATTTTGGGATAAAGTTTCTGAATATGATTTTAGACAGCATGTTAAAGTCACTGGGTCATTGCTTTGATAGCTCTGACTGTGAATTGCTCAGGTCTGCTCAAGCATGCAAACCCTTCATGAGCCACTCTGTGACAATGCCACAAAACACTGGCTTCACATCACAGCTTCTCCAGCTAGACCAGTCACTGGCCAGTGTGCACCGTGCAGTGGCATTTCCCACACAGGAGACTCAGGTGCCCATCATTAATTGAGGCCTTAGAATCATAGAATTGTTAAGGTTGGAAAAGACCTCTAAGATTATGTAGTCCAACCATCCATCTATGACAAACACTACCCACTAAACCATGTCCCTAAGTACTGCATTTCCTCTTTCCTTAAGCACCACCACAGACAGTGACTCTACCACCTCCTTGGGCAGCCTGTTCCAGTGCCTCACCACTCTTCCAGAGAAGAAATTCTTCCTAATCTCCAACTTGAACCTTCCCTGGCGCAACTTGAGGCCTTCTTGTCCTATGTTCCTCTGCTTTTCCTGTGAAGGTCCCAGTCACATGGTAAACATGAGGTCCTGGCTCATGGTCACCCATCTCTGATGACAACTTGCCTTCCTCCATCCCAGTCAACCATGGAGCTTAAAGACTAATTTATGCCAACTTATTTGAGATTCCCCTTGTCTGTGTCTGGAGCTGTTCTCCATGGTAAGGATCAGCAGATTCATGGCCCATCTTAGCCAGGAGTTGCAGCCACAGGTCAGAATGGGCACCTCTACCAGGCCCAGGCATTGCTGAGGGCAGCATCTCAGAGAGCTTGATAAACCAGAAAGTTTGGAGAACCCCAAAAAGAAAGCCCTGCTAAATCATTGCTTTTCAAAGAACCTACCCTGGAGCTAGCTAACTGATCCTTTTAGATCTTTCCTAAGTCAGATAAGAAAAATAACCTGGCAGTAGTCATCAAAGGGAGGGTTGATGCATAAAAAGTCAGTTGTGTGGAGATCCTGGAATCAAAGGTAGAGGGTTTTCAGACAAGACTCAGAAGCACAAAACCCATGGAAATTTCCACCCCTTCTCTGTTTGTAAGAAGCAAGGTTTGAACTACTGCCTTTCACTAAGACTTGTTCTTCCCAGTAATATCAAATATCTTCTATGTTCTCTGTCTCACATGACAACTCATTTCCAGGGACATGAATATGAAGAAAGGAAGGGAAAGGTAGATAAAAGAATAGGCAATCTTTTATTGTTATTTTGGCTCAATGGGAAACAAGTGAAGGCTACACATGGGTAAAGGCAAGTGTCTTGGCCATGTTGAGGAGTGATCTGAGCCAGGCTGGCTGCTCTTGTGTTCTTTTCCTGACGATGAGAAAAACACTCAACAATTAGATGGCACTTTAAAACATTATCTGTCCCTCACACTACACTTTGAGGTGGATAAAAGAGGTAAACACCACTGTCTCCATTTACACTTCAGGCAAGAGTGCTTTCTAAGATGCTGTATCTCCTTGAAGCAGGATGGTTCTTACCCATGGGCATATGCCTAAGTAATGTCTAAGTCAAAACTGGCCAAGGAAGGTTAAGGTCCCCTCTTTGAAGGCCTATAGATGAGACATAAAAGAAAAAACAGGACTGAGCAGCAGAAATGGAAAGTGTACAAACAAGGTGTTGCCATAGGATTCAGCCTGCTTCTTGCCAAAATGCCCAGAAGCCAGAGATCTTGTCTTATGTTGCCATATGTCACATGCTATAAATAAATTAGTTTTGGCTGCCTGCTATTCCTCTTGTTATGATCTCTTGTGTTTCTTTCTACGTATAATTAAGAGCCAAACACTCAGAAGAGATGGAAAGTCATTAAATGATCTGCTGACATTTTCTTTGAATGGTAGTTACCTGTGCCACTAGAGAGGCTGGAGAAAGCTGTGGAAAAAGAAGAAATACAAATAAGGTGGAGAAGATACACCTCCAGTCTGAAATCCAAAGATAAGCACGCACTTACTTTTCAACTCCAATTCCCACCTTTTTGGGATTTGACTCAAAACAAACAACAACAAAAAAACACAACACCCACAATGCACTAAAAAACACCATTTTTGAGCAGGACAGTGGGAATGCCTTCCCTTCCTTTTCATTTCCTCAGAGATGTTCATATAATTTTGGCCACTGAGCAATCTGCAGATGTTGTGAGGTTCCATTCCTGCTTCACAGTTTTTTGGGGATATCAGAGTGGATCATCCCTAGATTGGGGACATGGTTTCTGGTCATAACCTGGATAGCATAACTGGGCTTTCAGAACCAGAGTATGAGTGTTTAGTGTTCCTCAAGGGTGTCCTATGCCGATAGGGGTAAATAATGCAGGGTATGCAAGTCAAGTCCACTAAGAGGTATGCTATTGTTGCCCCCTATAGCATTTATCTGGTTTGTCTCCCTACTCTAGGCTGAGGTCTATTCATTCCAGAGTTCATATATGTTTCCCATTAAAGTATATGAACAATCGCTTCTATCTCATGTTGAAAGGAAATAAAAGCTTGAAGAAAGGCAGCTCACAGTGCTGATATCCCAGGTGTCAAAGGGGAGAAATGTGATGAACGGCATCTGAAGAGCTTTCCTCCTCCTGGCGCAGGCCTGCATATTGGCCGGTGTTTCAGTGGTTTTCCAAGGGAATGGAGGAATAACCAAATCAGTTGCAGACAGACAGTCAGGGCTCACATTGCAAATGTCTGTATGGTAGATGCTTACTTCTGAGATGTACACTCCACCTTTATACCTCTGCAGACCATCAAAGATAAGGAGGGCATGTTTCATCAGCCAGATGTAGATGTAGAATCAGAGAGCAATGAAGTCTGGCTCTGAGAAATCCTATTCCTCTTCCACAGTGAGAATGGAAGAGTTGGTGGGGCACACACCTATCTCTGGTCAGAAGAAACCTCACCCATGTGGTCCCTAAGCATGCTGCAGGAATATTCTTCAGAAGAATTGAAGCCACTGGGTGTATCAAGGGATAGAATTGTTGGCATTAGAATCTGCTGTTTTGATTTTATTCTAAGGTAGAATATATATATATTCATGAATTATTATTAAGAGTATTAAAACATTGAGATTTTGGAACAAAATATTGAGAGCAAGTCCACATCTGGATACTTTCAATTCATGAACATTTTCCAGGGTGTTATTTCAAGGAAAATATGACAGTAGGGTCATATTTTTTTACCTTATTTCAGTTTTAAAAATAAACAGTTGACTAGAGAATTTCCTGCAAGCAGGAGACTCTCTTTTCCTGAAGAGGTCTACTTATGATGAAACCAACTTCTGTGCAGGAGGTCAGTCTGATTTCTGTACTGACCCTTGAAAATACTGTAGAGATATCTATGGTATTTATACATAATTATAATCAAATACTGACTATTCTCCATCATTTATTGTATTTATAATATGCTATCAAAAAAGCTCTCAACACTTGCCAAACTCAGGTGCTCTCACTCTCTGATCCTTTTAAATATCTTAAACTTTTGAGGGAAGAGATTTAAATTATCAGCAGGAAAAAGAATGATTTTTGAAAGAATACAATTATTCTAATGATTGTTGTTCATATTATTCAAGAATATTTTCTTAGTTTAGAGTTTTTGTTTACCAAACTTACTTCTTCCTGCACAACGCTAATTACAAGGATTAATAGATTAAGTATGTGGAAGCTTTGCTGGATTGTTTATTTCCAAACAAGGTTGAAGTACCTTTTAGAACACTTGATAATGAAAAATGACCTACTCACTGACTTACCTAGAGTAGCTGACACTGCTTTGTAACATGCTCTATTTCTTATCCATTTCCAATTAACTCAGCCCAGAGATGAGATTACAACCTGAATAAAGGCTACAACCCAGCCAAAGCACTTACCCAATGCTTTTTATAGCATTGCATCTTTAAAGACTCTGAAGCTCAGCCTGGGGATTCTAAAATACTAGGTTTTTAGAGGTTAATTGTAATCAGTAATAACATTTTGTCTATGCTCAGAGAAATACTCCAACACCATTTAAATACACATAGGGGAAAATCACTCTGAGGGTGTCTTAATACTTACAAGAACAACTTTTGCTGTTGTTCAGTACAAGAAGTAAAGGAAAACCTCCTTGCAGACTTCCATCTGCCCTAGCTGAAAAAGCAGCTGAAAAACAAGCCCTCGCCTTCTCTTTAGATTGGGATAGTATCTCTAAAGCACTGGGGGAATCTACATTTTTGTTCTGTGCTAAAGGGAAAACTCCCTAATCTCAGATTATTAGGCTTACAAGGCAAAAGGGCTAAGTTTGAACCATGTGGGACCAATCATGTCAGCACCAGTTGCCAGGCTCTTACTGAGCCAGGGAGTTGCCTACTTGCTCTGGTGTGGATCGGGGTTCATTCCAGGCACCTGCCACAGCTGTTCCTGGTTAGATAATGTAATAGGGATTTTTTGGTCCCTTTTCTCCCAATATTTAAATAACAAGCCCTGCATAAGGGTTGGGTTGTGACTCTGGATGAACGCAGGCAGGACTTTCTTGTAATAGAAGAACCCATGTGAAGGATTTGGGGGTAGAAGTTGGAATTCAAGTGCATTTCTTGGGGTGTTGAAGGATAACATGAGGTGAGTGCTCCTGCTTGGCCTTTTTAGCTTGCACCATGGGCTGTCTGGAGTTCACCACAGATGTCACAAGTGATATAATTCCATTTCCCTTAGTGTTGTCATCCATGTTAGAGACCTCCATCTCCTGTCTGCAGGAATGGCAAACACTAGCTACGGAAAGGAGTGGTGGCACATTCCTCTTTCCTATGTTCCCTCAGTGATTAGCAGGTGCAAGACTGCCCTCGGTGATAAGGATTCTTGAAGATGTGAATGTGCTTATCACAGCATCACCTACTCAGAAGGGACCACAGTGTATCTCCAGTCCAACCCCTCCATCAAACCAGACTCAATTCTGAACTCAGACCATCTTACCCAGCTGCTGTAAACCCAACAGGTTTGGAAGAAAATGGGACAAGTTAGGATCCAGTTCAGCTTTCTCTAAGAGCACATCTCTCCTTCCTGCTTTCCAAGCAGCTACATTTGTTATTAAGGAGATGGCCTGGCTCCAGCAGCATGCTCCATGTGAGTAGGCACTTGCCTTTAGGGTGCCAGGATCAGCCTGAACAAAACTCCTTTCAGGACTGAGGTTTGAGCTTGCACTGCTTTCCTTCTAGCACACATAGCTCCTTTCTGCAACTTCCCTTGGGGATCAGCAAAGGGCAGGAGGAAATGGGGCACTCTGATGTTTTCACCCAGCTTAAAAAGGTCTATGCTTGGAAAAAAAGCAGGAAGGGAAAAAAATGGCTTTCCTCTTGGAGTAATGTTCTTGGGATCAATGTGAGGGGAAAAAGAAAAGCAACTTGTGTGTGTGCAAATCTTATGGGGGAAAGATCTCTGTTTCCCAAAAGGGTTAATGCACCCTCTCTTCTTCCCCAATAGCTCCACGGCCCTCACAGCTTTCATTGTGAAATGGGTGCAGGTGTGGGCTATGCTTTGTTGATCACAATCCCTTTTGCAGAGGAAGCTTTGAATATGTTTGACATAATCAGCTCACAGCCTTTGCCCGCACTCTTTCATAAACAGGCCATTTTCACATCCTTTTCATGGGATCCGACAAGCGGAAAAATAATTAATGTTACCTCAGCCTAACAGTGACCCAGCTTTGATTCAAAAAGACGGCATGTTGCATAAACTAACCATTTAATTGAGTGATAGAAAAAGCCCACATGTATCAATTCTGCCTGCACGTATTATGATTACTGGGGCTTTGCAAGGATTGTGCTCCCTTGGTCATAAAGCAGAGCTTAAATTCGAGCCCCTGAGATGCTTTCAAAAGGACCAAGTGAGCATGAGCTGGGGATTATCCATGTTTACGGTGGTGGGACATGGGAGCAGGGGAATATGTGGGTGCTCAGCCACCATGGCGCATGTTCAGGTTAAGTCCAGGTCATATCACAGATGTGGCCAGACATTATCCAGCCACAAGCCATTTGGGATGTTGAGGGCACCACACCACCACCTGGCCGTGACCTTGAAGCCAAAGATAACCAGGATACAACACAGTTAGGATTACACTTAATATGTACAGGACAGAGTCACCCTTGAGGTGACCAACCAGAAAGAAATGCCCAAGATGAATCTCAGTTACATTCAGATAGGGTCTTGAGGCACCAGTGGCTCCTCTAATGAGCCATCTCCTCTTGTGGCTGCAGAAAGACAGCCATTTCAGAGGAAGATAAACAAAACCAGGATCCTGTACTATTAACCACCATAAGTGCAGTTTGTAGGTGTCCAGCACCAATGGTGCCTACAGAAAGTTGTTCAACACAAGCTAAGCACTCGCTTTACTTATATTTATTATCATTCTTGTCCAGAGCTTAGGAGTTCTAGAAAAGACTATTGGATATTTCTATACACACAAGAAAATGTCAAATTAAAATATAGTTTAGGACAGGGAGGAGTACTTGAAATCCTCCTTCTCATAAAGAAACAGATAGCAAATCGGAGATGAATTTGGCTCTCATCCCAGCAAGGCAAACGTCCTAATCTATCCAAACTCTGAGGATGTTAGGGTACTGAGTTCTTCCTTGGTTATTTTTCTTCTGCACAATCTTGCTAGATTGGCAGGTATCTATGTCAGGCCCCAGGTCCAAGTCACTGGGACCTGCAAGCACAGCATTGTTGGCTAGCTAGAGCAAGCTCCTTCAGATACCAGCAGTGCTTTGAAGGGCTGCTGAGAAATGTACCTTTTCAAGAAGATCTATTCCAGGGAATGCGTTCAAACCAAGTCAACATGATACCCTGGGGTTGTCTGGAGGGTCTCCAGGTGGTCATAGAATCGTTAAGGTTGGAAAAGACCTCTAAGATCTAGTCCAACCATCCATAGATCAATGCTCATGAAGGCTTTACTAGGCTTTAGAAGTTTGCTGGTGTAAGGACTCCTGTGTTCTATGTAAATTGGAGATGAAGAAGCTAAGGAACAACCTAAGAATTTACCAGGCATCATGGATCTGTGTTGGCTTCAGTATCTGATGTTCTTTCTTGCGCAGCCTGAAATGGCTCATCAGGTGAGCTCTGTGACATCTTTATCTCTCAGGAGCTCTCTATGTTGGCATCCTCTTTCCCTGGTGCAGCTTGCAATGAATGATGCATTTCAGCCAGTTGCATTTAGTTTCATACCCACTAACCCAATCCTTTGCATTTCTACCTGTCTTTCAACTCTTCACACCTGCAGGTATTGATCATATTTCTACCTTGTCTGCCATGTTACTAACATCAAACTACTCTATCACTCACCCTCATCTTTTTTGTTGGTCTTAGATTTTTTTTCACAACTACTCATTTACAGATCCAAGTATCCCAGTTGTACTCAATGAAGAAGAAACAATGATCTTGGTGTTCACCAGTGGTGGTGATGGTATCTGTGGTACAGGAACCAAGACCTGGTTCCTCTGCTGGCCAGTGCACAACCCATGAAACACCACAGAGGTGGCCTCCAAAGTGCATCCTCTCCAGGAAAAGCTGGATGGCACCACAGGACTGGTTTCTCCAGCTCCCACATCCATGCTCAGCTAGGGTTTGGTGTGCTCTCCCTGCCTTGAGAACAGACGTAGCCTTCCCTGCTGTTAAAATGATTCTGCACGGACTGAATTTTACTTTTGCTGCTATTTGACTTGTAATCTGTCTCCAGCACGGGCACAACTTGGGGCTCCATAATACGCCCAGACTGTCTTCCTCTGAGTTGCTCTTTTCTCTCATCATGGAACCATTGCCAGGAAGTCCCAGGGGTGGCCTAGGCCTGACTGCAAGAGATTTGTGTTTTCCCTGGAGGTTTTCAAGAAAAGGGTAGTTGTGGCAGTTAGGGACATGGTTTAGTGGGCATGGTGGGAGATGGGTTGATGGACTAGATGATCTCAGAGGTCTTTTCCAACCTTAATGATTCAGTGATTCAATGATTCTATGAAACGGAGCGTTTTGCCTGGGTGAGTTAGGGTGCCTATGAGCTCCTGGAGCTGAGACCTACAGGGGTTAAATTGTTCAGGTGCTTCCCAAACACTGGAGTGTGCAGCAGAAATCAAGTCTGAAGAGCTGCTTCCATTACAAACTCAGCATTTGTAATGCAAAAGCTCTACACTGACAGAAGGAAGAGACTTACTTAAATCACAGCGAGAGCACCAGGGACAATTCTGCTGCCTCCTTGCCAGCTCTCATACCCAATCCATCTTCATCAGTACCTTCTCCAGTCCATCCCTCCGCAGGGAGCAGTCTATATAATCATTATACTGCATAATTCCCATTCGTTTGCATTTGGGAATTCAAAAGGATACAAACAAGGATGCTGTCAGTGCCTATTTCTGCCCTCATCAGAACAAAGTAGAGACAACATAAGCAGTGCTGAGATACCCCTCTGAGGGAGGCAGAGAAATTCATGCCCTGGTGAGGTTTTACCTCCGCAGAGCCAGAATGTGCTTTGAGACATGAACTTCACGAACGGTCTGAATGCGATGTCATCACGTTCACCTTTATTTTGGAGGAGGCTACAGATTTTGCAGCCTGCGGGGATGGCAGCTTGCTTGAGGCTCGATCCTGCCTGCCCTGATTACAATGGGTATTACCTTACCCTGCCTGCTCATTGCCGCAGGAGCACTAAAGGAGTGGGATGCTCTTCAAGGTGTGCGTGGGGTGGGGGATCAGCCCCCCTCAGTGAAAGAGTTTTAATGTGAAATAAGATCAAACATCACTGCCACACCTCTACCTCCAGCAGTTTCAGCCTACACAAGAAAGGGGAACGTGCAGAGAAGCAGAGCATGAATACTCGTGCTGTGGCTGAAAACACTGGGGAGGAAGGAGAAAAGGGGAAGGGAAGGAAAAAGGGAAGGGAAAAAAATACTTTTCCAGCACTGTTTTAATATCTTGAGCTGAAAAAGCAAAATTGACTGCACTAACACCCATGGACCTATTTGGATTTGTTGCCTGAGAGCAGGAAAACTTGAGAAGATTATGGAAAGAGGAAAGAATTTGAGATTAACGCACAGAGTACATTTCAATACTAGTGGTGGGACAATTAGAGATGTAGTCAAACTTTGGAAAATCTTTATAAACCTGGAAGGGATTTAAGTCTGAATGTGATTTGGTGTGACACATCATTGCTGGTGTGCCCAACCTTGATTTTTCTTGACCAGTCAGATGTTGGAAACATGACCTGAAAGAATAGTTTTGGGGCTGAAAATGTTGAGGGGAGAATGGAAAACTTAGTGGACTCTCTTTATCCACTGGAACAGGAGAAGTGAGATTTTCCCTTTACATCTAGGACTGGAGGTGATGGACTACAGACAGCAATGCTGGTGGAAAGCCTGCATTGGTCAGAAGATAAATTCCTGTACCTTGCAGTGAAACATAGCTGCAAGGACTCACTGCTCAAGAGAGCCCTTGTTGATATCTGGGGAGCAGTTCATCCATTCCTGAAGTAGACCTCAAAGAGCAAACCAGGTGACTGCACTGATTTCCCTGCATCTGTTCAAATGGGGACAAGGGTGACTGGTTCATACGGGGATGCCTGCAATAGGAACACCTGAAGCTGGTGAAACCAATCCCACCCTTAGCAGAAAGTGGAGTTTTGGTGGGAAGCTGGCAGCCAGGTGTGCAGGTGGGCAGGGGGGCAGATGGGGG
>JACDJE010000249.1:1133000-1143962 GCA_016647715.1 Pavo muticus | reverse complement strand
TGGGGGAGGGTGGGGCAGGATGCAGTTTGCAGGTGTCTTCTGAATGTGAGCAAGGTGTCCAACTCCTGGAACAAGCAAAGCAAATAGACTCTGTGTAGTCATAGGAGTGTCTGGGGCAGTTCCTCTGCTGCAAAGCCATGTATTTTGCCAGACGAAGATCCTTTCATGGTGGCTTGGAGACGGTAATCAGCATTCCCCTGTTTCCAGCATCCTTCCCCTCTGCAGTACTAAGCATTGCTTTCTCCTTGTGGAAACAGATTGCCAACAGCATAGTGCTCATCCATCCACCAGAAGGTAGAGGAAATAGGTCTGAGAGCAGGCATGCTCAGAGCATGGCAGCAGCTACGTGGAGGGACACAAGTGCAAACGGCATATGTCTGTGAGGAGCAAGAGTGCTGCTTGGAGAGAGCTCGAACCAGGTGGGATCAGGTTGGTGTCGCACCCAGATGCAAACATGATTGCACCGAGGGTATAGCACTGGAACAGGTTGACCAGAAAGGCTGTGGATGTCCCATCCCTGGAGATATTCAAGGTCAGTCTGGATGGGTCTCTGAGCACCTGATGGAGCTGTAGGTGTCACTGTTCATTGGAGGAGAGTTGGACTGGATGGCCTTTAAGTATCTCTTCCAACTCTAATGATTCAATGATTTGTGCTAAAATACCTGAGCAGACTGAAATGAGTGGGAATAGATCGTGTTACTGGTCACTCCAGCAGTGAGCTCCTGGTGTTATTCCTGGCAGGTTCAGCATATTTCCAGTTGTCTTCTGATTAAAAACAAGACTTAGACACTATGGAAATCCCTTGGGAGAGAACCAGTCCCTCCTGAGTTGAACTGTGGGGTTTGGAGAGAAGATTAACTGCCACTGGATGTGCTTGGCAGGAACAATGTTCCACCAGCAATACCCATGCTGCTGTGTGGAGATTTAGGCAAGAAATGTTGTGGTCCCTTGTGTTCTCCTATAACAGCACTAAGGAAGGATGGCTTCGGAGGTGTGCCAGACATCAGGGGAGGACAGTTTTGTGATGGAGGTACTGAGAAATGAGGGTTTGATACCTATCTCTGCTATGGCACTGTGTAACCTTCAGCATGTTTTTTCCCCATGGTGCTCCTTGACCCCTGGTGGTAAAGCAGGGCCGGTAACACTTCCTTGGTCATACCTCAGATCATCATTTTTCTAGGAAAGGAATGAAGTTTCACATTGTGACAAGCAGTGGCTGTCTGGAAAGAAGCAGCATGCAGAGTTATGATAAATGACTTTAATGTCTGTCACATGTACATTGCTCTGGGCTTACCACTGCTCACATATTCCTTGCAAGCAACAGTGAAAATAAGTACAATCCCTTGTTCAAATATAATAAAAACATTCCCTGGGGTATGGAGAGAAACATGCACCTGAAGAAAGCACCTCATCAGTACTAATGTAGCCAGGTTTGGGATTTTTTTTTTTGAGGGAGAGATCTGAAGCAATTTGAGTATCTTCAATGCTCATTCAAATCAATAGGACTGGCCAGAGCTTTGCACTGACTTCTACTAAATGGAGACTTGAAACGATACTTTCAGCTGCACTGCTGCAAATACATGAATGTAAAATGGCTCTGATGGATCAGGCTGTCAATCTCACTGTCCTGTCTCAAACAGCGCCAAAAGCTGGTTGCCTAGGAAAGACTGTATCACACAGTGGTACCTCCCGAAAACACATTCCCACACTTCCATACTCTGTAGTTGAGGCACTGTCTCCCCAGTCCCTGTTGGGTTTCCTTTCTATGAACCTGTCCAGTGTCCATGTAAGCTTCCATCCTGAAGCATGGAGGTCCCAGCTCATCCCCACTACCAGAAGCCACCTTCACCTCCTTGAACCTGTTACCTGGTAGGTACCCGAATGTCCACTTCCTAGAATCCACTTAGCGGATGTAAAGTATGACATTAGCCCCCCTCATTATAATTTTGCCCCATTGGTGTATCATTCACATTGCTTAAGGAGGGCTAGGCTTGGTTCTGCCACATAACAGTTTAGACTTGGAGCTGAGCACCAACCCTGTGCTTTTGGGATCGCTGGTTCTGCTCACACCAAAGCTGGAGTTGAGATGAGAGAGTTATGCCACCCTTAGAACCAGCCTAGGAGGAAAATAGCACAGTTCAGCCCTGCTATTTAATTAGATATAAAATGAGCACCACCCAAAGGGTCCCAGGGTAGCTTAACCATTGATCCTGACCTGATTTGTCTCTGTTTATTGTAAGCAAGGCCTGGCTGCATGGTGAAAGCTTTGCTTTGTCAGTAAATCCCAGACACAATGCAGTGCAGGGAAGGGAAAATGATCCCAGGAGCACAGGAGAGATGGTTTCTGCTCTCCTATGGCAGGCAATTGCCAGGATCAAGCCCACGATATTTAATTTTCAAATGTGTAATCTTTAGCTCCTTTTACGTGTCCTGGGGCAATCTCATAGACACCACCTGAAGTATATTAGAGCCGGGCTGATTATGGGTCTGCTCCAAAGCCCTCTGAAGTCAGTGGGAGTCTTTCCCCTGACTTCACTGTGTTTGGGGCAGGCCCCGGATGAATATCCCTCGGGTGAGACAGTTTAATCATCCATTCAGCAGTACACAAAGCAGATCACATACACTTTTAGCCTGCATTGTATGGTGTTATGAAATGAGAAGATTATTTGATATGATTCAGAGATAGCTCAGGTATAAGGCAAAAAAAAAAAAAAAAAACACCTTTGATGTTTCACATTACACTTCAGTTATTCCTTGAGGGGGCAATTCTCGTCACCTTACCCAGGTGAATCTTGTGCTTGGTAATTTGGTCAAAAACATTCCATCAGGCTCCTTTTTAATAGAAAACATTTGGGGAGTGGGAGTTCAGCTTGATGGAGATTTCTGCCAGAAAGAAGGAAAAATAAAAGGTAAATCCATATATTTCTTCCTTCAATAATCAGAGAAAAAATAATTGGTAATAAAGTTCTGTTTTGAAGGGATTTTCTGAGAGGATGGTGAAATTAGACTCTCTTTTGTCAACATTTTCATCACCCACAACTGTTACCATCAGTCAGGCCTGATTCTCATCTTGCTTCTCTTGGGCTGAGCCACAAAATGAAACTTTGTCCCTCTTCTTTCAGGTGCTATCAGAATAAGAACAAGACTGCCTCCCACCAATGAGCAGGAGAGGATTTAGATTCATGACATTCAAAGTCAGGTGAAGCCTGTAGGGCTGGAGGGGTATTAGCTAGAGAAGTCTGATAAAGGTTTTCCATTGTTAGAAAGAGAGCAAGGGAAAGATACCCCGAGAGTGATTTCCTCGAACAGTACTACGTCTTTTGAACTGGTCCTAGTGATTGCAGGGAAATGTTGCCCTCCACCAGTGTTACGAAGGCAATCAATCCTTCTATATGGGCACAGTGTGAACAGTTTTCATGGGCTTGGTGAGTGGCAGCACAAATCAAAAGCCTCCTTCTTCAGAGGAGATGTAAACCACAGTCCATGGCCAGTAGCAGTAATTGAAACCATCTTTCTGAAAGTTGGCGGGTGATGAAACCCAGCGCGGATGGCTGTGTTCTGCCTCTCGAATCCCCTCCCACTACCCTGCAATATACTGAGTTTTGCTGGGGGTGGGGGGTTTAGCTTCTCTGGCACAAGAGTTTCCTTTGTTGATAGGAGCTGGGTCTCCTCTAGGGGACTGGGCCGATCCAGCTGTACTGGCAAAGCCTTTGTAATGTGGAGCAGCTCAAGTGCAGACCTGTAACGGGTGCCTGCCTGAACCTTTGCTGGCACATCAATAGGGCCAGCGCTGAGCAAAGTTAAACGACCCCGTGCTGGAGAAGTGCCACACGTAGGAGCCGGCAAGCATCTGTGTTACCGATCCAATGCGGTGCTTGAAATGTCTTTGGACTTCTTTTCAAGTGAGGGCAGCCTATTTCAGTAGTTGTGTGTGCGGTGAGTAGCTGGAAGAGCCAGTCCTTGGCTGGAGTTGTTGGAGGTGCAACCACGGTTTCACATCAAGTATGGCTGCGCTTGCCCAGTTAAGGCGGCACCTTTCTGGCACAAACTGAAGCCCAGGAAGCACTCCCTGCCCATCAGGCAGCTCTGCTGTGCTGTGTGGGTGCACAGGTTGCCCAGAGAGGTTGTGGGTTCTCATCCTTGGAGATATTCAAAAGCCACCAGCATGTAGGCCTAGGCACCCTGCTCTGGCTGTCCCTGCTGGAGCAGGGTTGGGCCAGAGGGACACAAAGACCCCTGCCAGCCTCAGCCATGCTGTGATGAAAACGGAGGCCTGAAGGCTGGGGGATGGATATTTCCCTCTGGGAGGAGGCAGTGCCCCGGCCCAGCCTGGGAGGAGGCTCATTGTCATGGAGAGCTGCCCATCCCATGGCCTTGGCATTCAGAGGGGAGTGGGGACTCAGAGTGGGACCAGCAGGCTAATTGCCTTTGTCTTCTCCCTCCTTTAAATGGGGAATCACGTAAATCCCCCAAACCCATGACAATAGTCCTGCTGCTTTTAAGTTTCTTTCGTTAAACTGAATCCTCTTGCTCTCCCAAGACCTGGGCGTTGTTCATTAAAAGAAGAGCCTCTTGTAATGACAAAAGGAAACCTAAAAAGGCTGCCATTAGCTCATTATCTCAGCTCCCTCCTGCATGGTAGGTGTCTATTTGCTGAATGCTACTCCCAAGTGTCCCTTGGGCAGGTTCCTTTATCATGAGTACCTCGGCCATGGGGTGTTGTGTCCGCGGGAGACCTGATCCCGGCTGCGGGGTCACTTTCCCTGGAGGGAGCAAGATTTGCTGCACTGGGTACCTGCTAAAATCATCCTCCAGCCCATCACCACCCCTCCGGATTGGGGCTGGAGTACTGTGGTGGATGAATCTTTCCCTTACTTTGCTCGGCCAGGTTCTGTCTATGAGACCAGTCAGCCAACACGGCATGAAACATTATGGAAAGTTTGCTGAGGACAGACTGTCAGAGTCTAGCAATACAAATTTACCACTGATTTGGGATCCTCAAGAGTAAATATTGGATATTAAGAAAAAATTCTTCTCTGGTCAAGCATTGGCTGCCCAGGGAGGTGATGGAGTCACTGTCCCTCGCGGTATTCAAGATCTGTGGAGAGGTGACACTGAGGGATGTGGTCAGTGGGCATGGTGGGGATGAGTTGGTGGTTGGACTGGATGATCTTTGTGGTCACTTCCAACCTTAATGATTCTGTGATTCTATGAAATGTTTATTGGTACTCTTTGCAGAAACATATGGCTGATGGGAGTGGAGCTAAATAAAATATGAAATTAATCTTCTGGTTGGAAGAACGTGAGCTGAAAATATCCTAGGGTGGCCCATTGTTTGCTAAGGTTTGACAACAGGCTGATGGAGCTGAGAAGGGGTGAAACAGCCACATGGATACATGAATAAGCAGTTCCTGGCTTCACTTAAGGACTGGTTCTAAAACTTTCCAAGTGTTGGGAATCCCTCCACCATTTTTAGATCAAACTCTGCAGACCCAAACCCAAATAAAGCCATCCCACACCTGCTGTGATTGAATCACAGAATCATAGAATCATTTGAGTTGGAAGGGACCTTAGAGGCTACCTGCAGGGTTCAACCCCCCTGCAATGAACAGGAACTCCTACAGCTCCATCAGGTGCTCAGAGCCCTGTCCAGCCTGGCCTTGAGTGTCTCCAAGGATGGGGCATCCACCACATCTCTGGGCAACCTGTGCCAGTGCCTCACCAACCTTACTGTAAAAAACTTCCTTATATCCAATCTAAATCTCCCCTCATTTAGTTTGAAACCATTTCCCTTTGTCCTGTGAAGGAACTTGGGCAGGATGCGCTGACCACCTTGGCATTTTGCTAGTGGCAATCTGCCCTCTCTCTCTCGTTATCTTTACCACTGCATCACCTGAAACACAATTAAAAATCAAGACATGGAGGAATTACCCCTAAAGCCAGGAAGATTGTATCTCTGTTGGGGAGGGGAGAGCGAGAGGGGGATGCGGCAGGAGTTGCCACTCGCCCACTGGTCTCAGCTGTTGCACAAACAGCGGCTGGCCAGTGCTGGGGAAAGTACTTGGTCGCAATCCCAAGCACATGGATGTCATCTGACATTTCGTCATGGCTTCATTATATTTTGGATCAGGCCAGTGGTTCATCTTGCATTACTGCCATCCGTGTTAGGCAGTAGCCAGTGAAGAGGCACTGCATCACACTGCCAACGATTTTATTTTCTGAATAGCCTGCGGGGATGGCCTTACATCATGACAGATGCATATACAGTTAATAGCTGCAATTTCATGCTTAACTTCAGCGTTGATGCTACATTCCTCCAGAAGAAATTTATATTTATGTTCCATGGCCGCACACGGAACGCAGCAAACAATGTATGCAAACAGCAAGAACTGGGGATTAATGGTTTTGCATAAGGGATGCTGAAGGAAGGATTCTCAGTAGTGTGTTTATAGTGGAGGGCTCAGCCTGGCCTGCCAAGTGACCAGTCTGACTTCTCATTTTAGGCAGGTACAATCTGATCTGAAAAATTGATTTGCAAAATGGATGAGGGTCAAGGCAGCCAAGCTCAGCCTTGGTCCCCTCCTGCGCTGGAACCAGCCCTGTGCTGGAACCAGCCCTGTTTCTTTTCCTTTTGCAAGCTTTTATTATTTTGACTAAACCAGGCTGAAAAGAGACAGTTGTCATTCAGATGAAAGTCAAAAACAAACAAACACAAAAGCCCGGAGTGCCCACTCTGCGCGGGGAGACCACAAAAGGCAGCAAATCAGCTCATGTGCATCTCCTCCAGGCGGCCTTTTTTGTCTTTCTGCAGATGAAATTGTTTATAAGTCTTTGCTCCTTTCATCCCGAACCTGTCTCCCACAGAGCTCCAGTACGCCTCAAACACGCTGAGGAAGAAGCAGGCAGAAATCTACCACGTGTTAACATTTTATTCCCAACAGCTGTTCAGCCTGAAAGTTTTATTAATGCGCTAACAAACAAAAACAAAACCAACAAAAATAATCAAAACCAACGAAACAACCAAAAAAAAAAAAAAAAAAAAAAAAGGGGAGGGAGGGGAGGGGAACGGAGTAAAATAAACTTTAACCAAGTTGAAAACATTATAAATAAGTACAGCTCCAGAGCATAATTTACAAATATAAAACCACATAGAAACATATGTACAGGAGAGTTACATTACATACAAATATGTATAAAAATACCCCAGTGTTTATTCTCGTGCTAAAGCTGCAAGGCTAGAGTTATCTTTGGTACTAAGCTCAGGGGGAAAGATGGCTGTACAAAACATGGCCCTAGCTGCACAACGTGCCATACACGGGATGACAGAGCAAACCTCTTGGGGAGCTTGAGGAGATTTTGGGTGGCTGTTTTCCCAACCTATCCGCCTGTGCATCGCATAGTGCAGGACCAGGGCAGGAAGGGCTTACAGAGGCAATCGCTGGCAGAAGAGTTTTTAATACATTGTACAAGGCACTTCATAGGAAATCTCTTCATTATTTTTTTTTCCTGTTCTCTTCTAAGACTCACAGAACGTCTACACTCGGTTCTTGCTGACATAGCATTTTATGATTATAGTTTTTTCAACTTCTTATTCTACATTCAAGATTAAAAACCTCTGAAAATGGTAATTCAGTTCACTTTCATCTGCAGAATGGAGATGGCGAAGCTACCGAAAGCACCTAACATTTTCCAGGACGGGGAAAAGATTTTGCATCTGCCTTCTGCTGGTGTTTGTGGGGTGTTTTTGCTTGGAAAGGTGAGAAGATCTGTCTTCCTGGATGAACTCCTGGGAAGCGTCCACATTGAAATGCTGTTTGCAAAAGCACACGGTCCTCCATGCTGCCACGCATACACCTGCACCTCCCATTCCCTTTGCAGCACTGCCCCAGCATCCTACACCTCCGTTCCATCCCGGGTGTAGATGAGACTGTTGACTGTGAAGTTGTAGTAGTGGTTGTACTGGGCGCCCTGGCTGCCGCTGCTGGGATGGAAGGAGCTGTAGTAGGCAGGGGAAGGTCCCGCCACTCGCTGCAGCTGTTCTGGTGAAGGCACCTCCTGAGATGAGCTGCTGGAAGGAGTGAAAGTGCTGCTGCTCAGCTGTCCAGCAGAGAAGTTCCTGTGATGCAGGTCAGTGCTGAGCCCCCCCGTCAGCCGGCTGCCCCCACCGCTCAGCGAGCTCATGCCGCTGAAGAAGGTGCTGAGGCAGCTCGGGGTGGATGAAATGATACCGGAGGGAGAGGAGCTTTTGGGATGGTCCCTGGCAGAAGGCGATGGGTCCAGCTCTGGGGGTGGGCTGTTTCCACAGGGTTTGCCTGCGGCTGGGATGGGTCGCTCTTCTTCAGCCTTCAGGCCCCCGAGCGAGGAGGCCGCAGCCGTGGTCGCGGTGGTGTTGGGCTCTGAACGTCGCTTGCGCTTGCGCCGGAAGTTCCCGTTGTCAAACATCTTCTCACAGTTGGGATCTAAGGTCCAATAGTTTCCTTTTCCTGGTGGAAAAGAGGAGAAGCAAGAGAAAAAGTCAGCTTCTGCCCTACTGCAGAGGGATAAGCAGTATCTATGCTTTGCCCAACCAGCGCAGCACCCACACCTGCTTCTTCTCTGACTGTTGTCCAGTACGAAAATCCAAAACCTGGCCCTAAAACATCATCACCCCCTCCCATGTAATGCCCTAGTGAGCATTAAGGCCACATGGAGGAGGGGATTCCCCACCACAGCCTCAACCTCTACTTCAGACCTGCCTGAAGGGAACACGAAGCGGGGCTTCCCTGGCTCTGGCTGCCTCATGGCAAGCAGGGATACCCACATCTGCAGCATGGCCAACATGGTGGAGACCCTGCCATGGCTCTTCTTAGAAGAGCTGGTGGAAAGATAGGCCAAGAGGTAATGGCCTCAAGTTGCACCAAGGGAGGTTCAGGTTGGATATTAGGAAAAACGTCCTCTCTGAAAGAGTGGTAGTGCATTGGAAGAGGCTGCCCAAGGAGATGGTGGAGTCACCATCCATGGAGATACAGCACTGAGGGACATCGCTTTGTGGGCATGGTGGTGATGGGCTGACAGCTGGACTTGATCTTAGAGGTCTTTTCCAACCTTAATGATTCTAGAATTCTATTCAAAGATGGGTACAAGCTGCCCCATGCCCACTACTTTGTTTCAGGGGGCTGTGGTGCCATTAGCTGCCTCCACACAGCTGATGGGAGCCATGACCTTGCAGTGTCCTCCCAGAGGCCCCAGCCCTGAGTGTTCCCAGCACTGTCCCAGCACACCCCTATGCTACACCCACTCCTGGGCACCGGCTGTGCCCTGGGGACAGGCCGGCAAGAGCTGGGCAGGGAGGGGAGCTGTGAATCACGGCCAAAGGATCCAGGCCTTGCACAACCAGCTCTCCTGGCCTCAGCCCACCCGGCCTGTCCAGACAGGGGGATTGAGGATTGGGGCCAGCCGCCATCCCCTACAGGAAGCAATGGTAGACCCAAGGAGGTCAAAAAGAGCTCAATCTCCTCAGTAGGGGACAAAAGGTGGGAGAGCTCCTCACAGCCCAGGCTTGGAGGGGCTGAGGGCACCTGATCTCTTCATAGTGGTGGCGATAAAGGAGCCCAGGGATTGCCATGAGAGGACAAGGGAGCCTGGGTTCCTCACAGGGATAGTTGTGAATGAACAAAGGAGCCTGGGCTCCTCAACACTGAGCTCATGGAGTACAGTCAAAGGAATGGCCATGAAGGAACATGAGAGCATGGACTCCTCACATGGACAGCCATGAGGGGACAAGGGAGCCTGGGATCCTCAGAGGGTTGGTCATGAGGGGTACAAGGACCCTAGTCCCTGTACAGGGATGGCCATGAGGGAATGAGGGAACAGGTGAGCCCGGTTCTCTCACAAAGATGGCAGTGATGGGATAAGGGAGATGGTCTCCTCATAGGGATGGCCATGATGGAACATGGGAGCCCAGTCCTCTCATAGGGATGGCCATGAGCAGACAATAGAGCACTGTCCCCCCATAGGGATGGCCATGAGGGGACAAGGGAGACAGGTCCTCTCACAGCGATGGATATAAGGGGACTAGGGAGCCCGGGGACCACACGGTGAGGAGCCCACACTCCCACATCCCCTCACATCCCCATCCCGGGGGCTCTGCGCTGCCGCCCACCCCCCATCCTCACCGGGGTCGTCCTCGTCACGGGGCACCTTGCGGAAGCAGTCGTTGAGGCTGAGGTTGTGGCGGATGCTGTTCTGCCAGCCCGCCTTGCTGCGCTTGTAGAAGGGGAAGTTCTCGGCCACGTACTGGTAGATGTGGCTGAGGGTGAGCTTCCTTTCGGGGGCACTCTGGATGGCCATGGCGATGAGCGCCGAGTAGGAGTAGGGCGGCCGCACCAGCTTCAGCAGCTCCTCCTGGCTCGCCAGGCTCAGCCAGCTCAGCTCCGCGCCGCCCGCCGACGGCGAGCCGGGCCCCGAGGGCGAGCCCACCAACTGCCCGCCCCGCGAGCAGCCGTACGAGGCGGGCGGCAGGAAGGGCGACGCGGCGGCCCCGGAGCCGGGCGGGCCCTGCAGGTAGGGCGCGGGGCTGTTCATGCCCCACAGGTAGCCGGCGTTGGCGGGAGCCCCGTAGTCCCCCAGCGCGTACCCTCCCGCCCGTTGCCCCGACGAAGCGGCGGCAGCGGCGGCGGCGGCGGCGGCCGCGGCGGCGGCGACCCTGCCGGTGAGCGTGGCCGGGAGCCTGCTGCGGGCCCCGCCGCTGCTGCTGCGGGCGGCCGAGAAGTACCCGCGGACGCCGAAGTGCGCGCGGTGCCGCAACCACGGGGTGGTGTCGGCGCTGAAGGGCCACAAGCGGTACTGCCGCTGGAAGGACTGCATGTGCGCCAAATGCACGCTGATCGCCGAGCGGCAGCGCGTCATGGCCGCCCAGGTGGCGCTGCGCCGGCAGCAGGCGCAGGAGGAGAACGAGGCCCGCGAGCTGCAGCTGCTCTACGG
>JACDJE010000249.1:991645-1131135 GCA_016647715.1 Pavo muticus | reverse complement strand
TTCTTTTTCTTTTTCTTTTTCTTTTTCTTTTTCTTTTTCTTTTTCTTTTTCTTTTTCTTTTTCTTTTTCTTTTTCTTTTTCTTTTTCTTTTTCTTTTTCTTCTTTTTCTTTTTCTTTTTCTTTTTCTTTTTCTTTTTTTCTTCTTTTTCTTTTTCTTCTTCTTTTTCTTTTCCTTTTTTCTTTTTCGGATGGAAAATCGCAAGTGTGAGAAAGAAATAAAATTTTGAGTTTCATGTTTTAATCATAAAACACATTTGCTGATGATTTTATTCTGTATCTTTTTGGGAAAGCACTCACCCTCTGCATGTGCGTTTGGGTTTTCATGTTTTGCAACGTGTCTTTTCCCTTCTCTCCTTCTTTGCCTATAAACTTGTGTTATTTCAAACAGCTCAGCAGCTGGAAAATGCTTATTTGAAGTCTGACAGGACAGCGTGCATCCAAAACAAGTTTATCGGCAACTCACGGCTAGAAAGGGCAGCTAAAGGACAAGAGGAGTTTTAAACGCGACTTTCCTCTGAGTGTGGAGGGCTAAGCTGAACTTGTTATTCCCTGAAATTACAAAAAATCGGTGTTTATCCTTTCGCTTCTGCGATCGGGGCGGGCAGAGAGCAGCCGGAGCGCTGCTGCCGTATCGCTGGAAATTTGAGTTTTTGCTTCGAGGGTTTGATGGTTTGGGCAAAGGCAGAGCCCTCTAGAGGAGCAGCCCGGCTATTGCTGGGCCGGCAGTTCCCTTCTGAGCTGCGTGCGCTGCCTTCGAGCTGTCTCGAGTTGATTTCTCCCCTTCCAGCAAAGGAAATGGGTGGGAAAATAACGCTGAATTAGCTCTCATAAAAACGCGTGTCCTCAGAAAACTCCAGCTTGCTTTCCCAAACACCGGGGAACGTGGAACAAAAATAGCTTTGGAGAGGTGGTTACACAGCCGCCATGGCACGGATATGCAAACCAACACTTAACTTTAACGAGTGGAGAGAAGAAAGCTTTGATGGTGTGATGGCTTTAAAAAGTTTAATTTTCTTAATGCCTTTATCCTGTGAGTAGCATACAGCATTGCCTCAATGCATTGCTGGCTCTCAGTACAAACCTGTTGCTGCTCCCTTTTGGCATGAGAAGAGCAACGTTATGAGCTCCAGAGCTCTGCCACTGTGCTCTTCAAACAGAGAGGTCTGTGCAATGCCTGCAATGTAGAAACACACAGAGAAGCGGCCAGCAAGGTGCCAAGATGGAAAACTGGACTCATTTTCCAGGTGAGAGTCTGGGGCTGCTGTCCCTCACTGCAAGCAGATTCAGAGTTGGGCTTGAGCAATGCTGTGGGATTACCTTTATTCCTGAGTCACTGGCACATTTGTGAGCATTACAAGCAGGGCAGTGAGGTCTGACAGGTCAAGGAGCCCAAGGCATGTGGGAGCTGAGGCTGGGGCTCATCCCCCCCAGCTGTGATTACGTGCTCTCCTCTTCAGCAAGCTGCCTTTGAAAGTGGTTCAGGTCTTCCCAAAGAAAAGTGCTGCAGGAGGGCAAAGCCATCCCTGACCCGGTGTTGTGTTCTGATTCCTGTGTGCTGCTCCTTGTCATTCGTGTGGGAAGTGCTTTTTCCCTGATGGGAAGGCATTGTCTTTGCCTCTAAGGCCCTGCTCCTCTGAACATGTAGGTACAGGCTTAGCTGCAGCGCTGTGAATCTCAGGTCTGTACAGCTGAACACGGAAATGTGAAAACGCTTCAGACCTGAGCACCCAGCTTTGCAGGGTGAGTGGTTCTCTGCACCCACCTGGGTCTGTCTCTGCTTCCCAAGGATGCTGAGCTCTAGCCGTGGGTGTGGTGTTGGAGGATCAGGACCTAACAGCCCGTATTGGTGCCGTCGGCTTTTCTAGTGGGAGAGAGCCCAGAATCTCTTCAATGGCTCCAAATTGCTGCAGTGAAGCAGGAACCACAGGTTTGATTTGGTTTGGTTTGGCTGCATTTGCAATATAAGTCTCAGTTTCTCCCTAAGGCTCCCTAAGAGGCGAGGCAGGAGCTCTGTAGCCCACATACAAAATAATTCCCATGTGCAGATTGTATCTTCTCCAGAGTCATCCACGAAATTGGGAATGAGTTCCCCATCCTAAGGGACAACACAGGGAAATTATCCTTTCTCTTGCAGTGCTCCAGGACTGTGGCTCCACAGAAAGGAGTTGAATGAGAACTAATCAAATTAAATTTAAAGGCCATGCATTGTACCACTCCCTTATTTACAGCAAAGCCTGTCCCTTCCCAGGCTTTTTACTTTACACTCATTAATCTGCTCTATGAAAATCTTTTTTCACTCACCCTCTGGTTTGTTCCCTAAATGGATGAGAGAGAGAATATCTGATGGTGGACAATAGGTGTTTCACTGCCCTGATTTTGGGAAGGGTGTTGTGTGTATGTGTATACAGGTTAAAACAATTTTTATCCCTTACCTAAGGAGAATAATGCATATTCCTCCCTCCCTGTATCCAGTCATCTATTGGACTGAAGTTCTGGTGATCAAATTTTGCCAACTCACCTAATGATAAGATCAGAGGCTTTAAAACTTTCTTGGTTTTTCAGACCCTACAACATTTCCTGGGGAGGCGTCCCCATCCCATGATTTTCAGGCTACTGACAACAGGCTCGGTTGGGTTTTGTTTCTGGTTGTTGTTCATGTTCATAAAAGTAGTGCAGGCTGCAGACTGAGAACTGCTAGATAGATAGTCAGCATTTTGGAATGGCAGATATTTTCCCATTGTGTTTAGGTGGTGCTGAGTGTGATGGAGCCCATAGACTGCCACAAAACAAGGAGTAAGTCATACTTTAGCCATAGTTACTCAAGACTGTTGTGGGTGAACCTCATCACTGAAAGCAGCAGCTCTGCTGTGTCCACTTCTGTCTGTAACCTCTATAAGGTATTGGTAGTTGTGCTCATAATAAAAGTGGGATTAAATAGACACCTTGGGAGCGAGGCTGTTGCAAGTGGGAATCACAGGGTTTGGGGGGACAAGGGGATGGGGTTCAGGAGCTCTGTGTGTCACAAGTGATTTCACCAAACTGGGAGCAAAACCTGAATTTTAGGAGAGGGAAGAGACAGAAGGAGGCAGCTGTTTGCAGCAGGATCAAGCACACGCTCCAGGTGTTCAGGAATGCATTTGCAGAAGCACTTCCTGCATAAAGCTGGAAGCTGACCTGGGCTGAAATAAAGCAATGTATTTGTATTTTCTATTTTCTTGTTCTTGTTGCATAATGGGATATTTGAAATTGGGGGTTGGAAGTAGTTGACCTTTTAGGTCCCTTCCAACCCAAGCGATTCTATGTTTCTAAATGGAGCTTGCTGCTCTGGATTGGTTGCCCTGTACTGATGACTACTGTAGAATAAGGTGAAGGCCAACATCTTCTGGTCTTAATTTATCTGAACACGTCTCCTCTGCCCTGGAATGAGTAATGGAAGTACGTAAAGGCAAATTTCTGGTCAGGTAAGGTAAAAATAATCGAAACAATTGGTAGATACAGGCAGTAGCCACCACCATCACCTCCGCAAGGAAATGGAAGAGTATTAAATTAATATTTCTTTTCCATGTTTGTTTGGGGAAGATTAGTATCAGGTGCTGGTGAAAGAGCATTTAGTGCTCCATTAATAGCTAAAGATTACGTTAAATGGCAACCACATAAGTTAAATATTTTATAATTAGCCAGTCAAGGTAATTTATAGCCAAGAGTTTCAGAACTCTTGGAATGAGAAACATGTTGGGCCATTTCTGCTGATATATCATTGTGGGACACTGGAAAGATTTTAAAGGACTAAGAAAACTGATATGTGCTTGTTATTTAAAAGGATTGAGCGAATGATGTGGGGAATACCAAGACTGTTACCTTGTCACTGTCACAAGAAAGAAATAGTGGACGCATCACTTGGTTCGTGATTTAAAAAGACATGAAATGGATGCATTTATAGCAAACAAGCCTTGTCAAATCAATTTGCTATTGCTCTCCAGTAAGAATAAGCAACTCTCAATGTTACTGACTTCTGGAAGTGTTTGGTTCATCAGAGGTGGATTTAAATTAAAAACAATATATATATATATAAAATCAACGTGGTGCAAATTGAGTGGTTCTAGTTGGTTAAATAGAGATCTCAGAATGTCACTGTGATAAACAAATCCTTGAGTCTCACTGCAGGAAAATCCTGTGGAAACAGGTTAAATATTGATTTGTACTAAGTATTGCTATTGATTTTGGGTGAAGCAGAGTCATTGACGACTTAATGTGTAAGGTTAGATCCTTACACAGTCTTAGATGACTGAGGCTATGTAGACATATATAAACAATGAAGAGGACAGTCTATGGACACAGATATGCCTTGATCTCTGCATGGGAACTGGGAGCAAATGGGCAGAATCTAATTCAATATGGAAGGACAAAGGGTAGAGCTAGGAACAAAACCGGAGGCTGATGAGGTAACGGAGACCATCCTGGGAATTCATTATTTTTCTTTAAGTTAATGATTTCATATTGGTTCTGCATTAAATTATAGTGCCTATAACATCATGAATGAAGACAATGAGGTTCTTTACAATTTATTCAAAGGCAGGAGCTGGGGAACATCAAATACAGTCAATAGGAACCGTGTTCCTGAGAAGACACCACTGCTCACAGCATGAAGTTAAGCCTTGAAACTTCTCAAAGAGCTCACTTTAATTACGGATGGGAAGGGGTGATTATGGCTGACATGGTTGCTGTAGATACGTAGGTTGCTCTGAAAGTAATGCTCCTATTTATTTCCATGGAAACTACAGCAGATACAAAAAGCACATTAACACTGTTTGATAGAGCAAATTCTCAGCTCCAAACACAGTTTTTCAGCCTAGTTTCCTGGTCTCATATTGGCATTGTTTCAAACCTATGAGATACTGCAAATGTCTCAGATACTCCAGGAAACCTCAGACAGCTCTAAATACCTTTGTGTTTGACTGATTTAAGCCCAAGGTATCAATTTTTACTATGATGTGTAATTGTTCAAAGAAGTTACTAGGAGTTATTGTGGATTCTCCACTGCTTAAAATCAAGGTGGGACATTTTTTTCTAATACATACTTGAAAGAAGACTGCTTCTAAGAGAAACCTGAGCCTGAGTTCTCCTTCATGCATGTAGCTATACACAGTGATCTCCCAGCTTCCCCTTTTCCCACTGTCAGTTGTATCTTGAGCACTGCACTACGCACAGTCACTTTGCTATTTCCAGCCCCAGGCTCAGAACTTTCCTCAGTTGGATTGCTCTCTTTGTACTGTGCTTATTTCTGCTCAGTGCAGACAAGTTTAGCAATAAAATTTCGATCCAGGTTTTAGTGACCATCCAGGCAGGTGATTTTGTTAGGTGGAGACTCAAGGCAGCCATTCCATATAGGAAAACTTTGGCTTAAGGCAGTGATGCAAAACACAAGAGAGGCATTAGCAGGAATCACAGTAGTCAAAATCAAACAATCCCAGTCAGTTTAAGGTTTGTTACCTTTCAGAAACCAGCCCTTTGGTTTCACCAGGATATAGCACTATGGAACAGGTGCTGTAGTACTCAAAGACATACGGGCTCCTTTAACAGATACCAAGGAAGAATTTCCTTGATTTCTTCAAATAATTTCAGGTAATTTTCCAGCAGTCGAGGCATGCCTAAACCATACCTCAGAGTGAACCATTCATGTACACAGTGACTGTGGTACATGACTGATTGGCACATGCCAAAGATTGGCAATTAAAGTACTAACCAAGAGCAAGTAACACAAAGCCTGCAGGCGTTCATGAGGCTCTACAGATTTTACATATGCAAAAATGGGTATAAGTGCAAACTAAACAGGAAGCAGAGCTGGAAAGCTTTGACTGGAATTTAGGAGGCCAAAACTGGCAAGTAAAGGAAGTATTGTATATCCCCTGGAGCAGTGGTCTTCTGCAGTCATAATCTCATCCTCTGTCTCAGCAATATCTCTAACATGGCTTGGTTAGAAATGTGAACTCAGAAGTCTGGTCAGCTCATGGCTGGTGAAATCAGCTGTAACATGGATGAGACAGAAAGACCGAACATACAAAGGCGTAAGGGAGATTCATTCAGCCTAGAGCTCAACGCAGAAATTGCCACTGAGAACCACCTACAGAAGATCCATCAAGCCTTGATGTTGATCCCCTTAACACCCAGATGTTAGGCAGCCACTGGGCTTGTGTGTAGGAGGACAATCTCCATGTGGCCATTGATAAGCACAGGGGATAGGTGAAAAGGCATATCCTCAGCAAGTATACCCAGAGCTGAGCCAAGGTTGAAAAGCATGGGCAGTCAAGGAGAATTAGTTTTAAAAAGGAAACGGCATTGAAATGTTCTTGTGAAAGTCCAAATCAAGACATCCTTTTAGGACAAATGCTAAGGAAGAAGAACTCCAGAGCATTAAGGCCAGCCCCCCTACTTTCATAGAAGGCCGGGCTGAGGAGGTGAGTGAAATATCACCAGACTCTACAGGGATGACTGATCAAGAGATGAAGAGATTTGCAGTGTTTGGGAGATTATAACACTCCAGGAGCTGTATGACAAAAAGAATCTCGCTGGCAGAAGTTGCAAAGAAGGGTCAGGAGGCTGAAGAAATCTGAGGGGCTGAGAGTAGATCAGTGGAGCTGTAGCATAGATCATTGATCCAGTGAGGCAATTGTATGTTATCAAGAAAGAAAACATCTCACAGACAGGGAAAAGTGGATCCTAGTAAGCAAAAACCCATCGTGGTGGCCTTCCAAATTCTGTGCATTTGAGCATTCTGAGTAAATTCCTCAATGTGTTCCTTGCTGGAGGATTCAGAAGGTAGATTCAGTTTCCACAAAGCAAGAAGGACAGTAGAGCAAAAGCAGTGCAAGAGGCTGATCACTGACAAGTTCAGAGATACCAAGAAGAAGAACTTCAGTTGCACAATTTCAGAAAGTCATTTGACTCAGTGTGTTGCAATAACTATGTGGAGTGCCCTAGGGCTATATGATATGTGTAAGGAGCTGCTGAAAAACATTATGAAGAGGTGAGGTCAGCAGTCCTGGTCAAAAGTAAGCTGAACAACTGGTTCATCACAATGACTGGTAGCAGACAGGGTGACCTGATAGTTCACAGCAACTTCTGGAGCTGCCTGTAGAAAGTGAAGGATGGAGTTATAGGCACCAAATATTTGGGGCAAAGTCAGACAAGGAGATCAAGAGCCTCAGTATAATCATGTCTTTTGGTGTTGCCAGTTCATCAGATGTGCCAAATCATGTTGCTGTGTCCCATGGTAAGTGATGCAGATCAAAAATTGATGTGGGCCAGACAACGACCAGGAGGAAAGGCAGAAAGGATGAAGAACTACACGAGCAGGTAGCAACAGGGCGGACAAGATGGACAATCCTGTTTATCTGAGAAATTTCATCACGCAAGACAGCAACAAATATCTCTAGGTGATCTGAAGGAGGATGTAGCTGATGCCCATGGATGCACATCACCTGAAACAGTCACAAAGAGACAAAGAAAAGTCATGGATACAAAAATCAAGCAAATCAGTAGTCCCTGTTCTTACTGTGTGTGAAGAGAAGTGGACTTTCAGAAAATCACAAAAAGACAGTTGGGATTTGCAACAAATTACTACAGACTGTGAGACCATGTCAGAAATAAGATGGTGGGCAACAGAACTTACAGAAGTGAGTCAATGATGTGAGCAAATTCCTGTGATCTGGCTGCTGGATGGCTGGATAATCACTTTTGAGGTACCCTGCTATGGTAAAGGGAAGAGAACTAAGATGGTGATGGTAGGAGAAACACAAGTATCACTTTTCATTCTGATTTGTTTTTTCTTTAGAATTTTGCCAACAGAAGGGCAGACCTTTGGATACTGAATTTATACCTACCTTTGTAAGATGCTCCTTCTTAACCAAAGTGTTCATAGACACTTTGGGTCTGCAGTATGTGGACCTGAAGGAGAATAGATGACATAAGGAAATGAGTCTGTATTTGTTTAACACAGTGGTGCACTTCAGAGTGACTTGCAAACTGTCCTTTATGTCCAGTAGTCAATGGGTCCCACTGACTAAAAAAAGAAGAAAAAAAGAGAAAATACCTCTGAAAATGTAGGTGACGCAGACAAGGTAACTGAGAGGGAAATATAAGACTTTTGCATGCAGCAGTTTCAGGTTCATCCTTGAGCAATAAAGCCACCTGGAGTTTCCAAACACTGGACATGTCTTTATCTGTGACACCAGGTCACTCTGATGGACCAGATGGAGAGAGCTCTGCCAGACAGCAACCAACACCAAGCAAAGAAGAGGCAAAACCACATTTCCACATCCTCCTCTTGATGAATCTGAGGTAGTCAGTCTTTTTGCAAGTCTCTGCTGAGCAGAAAATTCATGTTACATAGTCCCAAAGTTTTGGATGGGACACCTAAAAAAATAATCAAATGTGCAGGATAGAGAGAACCAGACGATTTAATCTGGGTTGTAGGAAGGGTGAACATGATAGAGGTGATTGAGCAGCATCAAAGGGTGACAATCAATTTGAATTTCCCTAGAAGTGATGTTGATGCCTGTGTTGCTTCTCCCTGTGCTTTCTCTTTAATTAAATACCGAATGTTCCGTTAGTAGTTGGAATAACACAATGTTCTTGGGGAAAAGAAAACCCAAGTAATCCCTTTATCTGCTAAAATAGATGATTTCTAGTAGATTAAACAATGGCCTTTCAGCTACCAGAGCAGAGTTCAGGCCATAATTGAAGTCCTCTCCTTGGCCTCTCCTCGGTCCCTCGCAGCCAGCAGTCAGTAGAGCCCCATCATCAGAGATAACCTCAGTGACTCTTGTCTGCAGTGAGTGTTTCTCCAGATGAGGAGATTAGGCAGAGATAAAGCATATTACCTGAAAATAATAAGTGATTATGGTCCCGGACTGTCTCTCCACATTCATTTCATGCTGGTTAACCCTTGCAAAACTGGCTGCTGGCAGGGTTTTAGGTCTTTAAAGAAGGAGGGGGAGGTGAGGGAGGGTTTCCCATGTCTGAGCAGAGAAAAAGGAGATTTTTTTCCCTTTCATTCTCCTTTTTTTTTTTTTTTCTTTTGCCTTGTATGGATGTTCCTGGGCACGGCAGCAGGCACTCAGCTCTGGTGTTGCCTCAGTCCATGGTGCACAGAGGGCCTGGGGCTGTGCCTTGCAATAAGACAAATGTGCAGTGCCATCACCCTTATTCTGGGGTTAGCAGTGCTCTCCCATTCCATGGCACAGCACACAGGCTATGATCTTTGCATGGGACCAGTTTTCTGGGATGTGAGCTCAAGGATGAAGAACAGCCCCCTGATTGTTTTCTACCATAGATGTAGCTGGTGTGATAGGACAAAAGGAAGTGATTTCAGACTAAAGGAGAGGAGATTTAGACTGGATGTGAGAAAAAAAGGGTTTTTTTTATGATAAGGGTAGTGAAGCACTGGCACAGGTTGCCCAGAGAGGTGGTGGGTGCCCACCCCTGGAGACACTCGAGGTCAGGCTGGACGGGGCTCTGAGCACCTGATGGAGCTGAAGGTACCCCTGTTCATTGCAGGGGAGTTTGACCAGATGACCTTTAAAGGTCTCTTCCAATTCTATGATTCTATGATTGTGACTTGACAACACAACATTTATTGCTTCTGTACCCATCAATACGAGATCCAGAGAAATGCCAAAGAAACTCACAGGGGCTGATGGCAAATTGGCTGTTTATCTAGGAAGAAACACATGAGCGTGTCATGGGTTTCTGGAAATTCATGTTGTTTGCCTAGAGAAGATGGAGAGAAGAAATGTAAAAGGAAACTCAGACTGAAGAAATGCCTTGAAATCTGCTTATAGGGTGTTGGTGTTGTCACTGCTGGTAGTATGCTCCTATGCTGCAGAAATTAAATGTCCTGATGGGAGAACCTTTTGGCTCTGTTCAAGTGGCTGGGAATTTTGTTAATCACTCAGTAGGGCCACTGCCTGCATTTCATTCCCAGGAGGCACCTTCCCAGCTCTCATGCCATTACAGCATCCTCCGTCTGTCATCGCGCTGGTCCCTGGGAGTGAGGGACGAGCAGCTTCATCCTTCTTCCTCTAAACGCTTCATCAGCCGCTCTCTGAAAACTGTAAATAAAGGCCGCTGGGGATAGCTTTTCTGCTTGACCCCTCACCTGAAATGAAAATAGAGGTGGCTGGATTTCATCCTGATGTGGAGCTCCTTCCCGGGCCGCCTCTTTCCCGTCACTGTTGACAGTTACCTGCCAAGCCCCATGGTTGCCTTTGATTTCGCCGTAATGACATCTCAGTACTTAGGATGGCTCTGGGCTCATAATCCTCTCTGCAGCCTTAACCAATTTATGGGTAACCTGAGAGCAGGCTCTCGCTTCCTCGTGATTTTGCCTCTTGTTAAATACACTGAAGGTATCAACAAACTGAGCTCACTGCAGTAATGTGGCTATTGAATGCCCAGAGTGTGCAACTATTTGAATGCACACCTGCTATAAATCTCTGCTTTTAGAGGGTAGCTGCATGTGCTTGCCTCATTAAAACTGCATTATGTTTTCTTTTCCCAGCGTGTGCTGCTGAAACAAATGCTTTGTTAGCAATAAGCAGGCATTGCTCCAAAGAGATGCTAAAAGCAGGAGGGAGCATTCAGCAAAGCGGGATTTATCCACAGATTTGCTTTGTCTCTGAGTGCTTTGTCTTTAAAATCCTTCAAGACAAAGTCCTTTATCTGTCTGGTGTGTTTGGAGTGTAAGCACTTCAGGGTTTTCTGTTTGCCTAACAGCTTCTATAATAACTCTGTCTGATCTCTGGAGGACCTACCTGTGCATGCACAGTGCACTTATAAAAGAGCTCCGTGGCTGTGAACAGTCTTGGAATTAGAGGAGGACACGAGCCATGGCTCCTGCTCCCCGTATGTATTAATTGGCTCCTCTAAAGGAAATCTCTGGGCAGATGATTTACACAGGGGCGGAAGTAGGAGGGGGATCCCGGGGAAAGCAAACACTTGAGACTTCAAGGTGAGGTGAATTCAGTGGCACGCTTCTCTAATGACCATCCGATCCAGGAGGTGCCCGCTTCCTAAGCACAGATCAAAGACAAAAGGTGACTTCTGAAATGACATGCAACCACCTCTCGCATTGCTTAAATTCTCTCCCTCTGCTAACGTTTGATCTCATTTTACGTCTCCTGTCAGTGGAAGCAGGTGGTTGCTTTATTCTCCCCGACAAGTTTGGGTCAGCTAATAGATGCAGTGGGAAAGAGACCTGATGTGGACCCAGTCCAAACCTTGGTTCAGTCAGTGGAGAGGCTCTTCACTGCACTTGCTTTTGGATGAGCTCTAGATTTTGAGTGGTTGTGATCCTGCCAAACCTTTAAGATGTGATTGCATATCAGTGTGGGACTCAGAAAAGTCCAGCCAGCTACAAGCTGGCTGATAGAAAGGGAGGGAATCTCTTCAAGTCGCACCAAGGGAGGCTGAGGTTGGATATTAGGAAAAACTTCTCCAAAAGATTGGTAATGCATTGGAACAGCCTGCCCAGGGAGGTGGTGGAGTCACCATCCCTGTATGTGTTCAAGAAACATGGAGATATAGTACTGAAGGACATGGTTTAGTGGGCAATATTGGTGGACAGTTGTAGTAGATGATCTTAGAGGACTTTTCCAATCTCAGTGATTCTATCAGTCTATGAAGCTCCTTGACACAGGGGCATACGGGCTGAGGATTTTCCATGACACGCCATAAATGCACAGCCCCCTTGTAGTGACTGCTACCAAGGGCTCATGCTTGCTCTTCTGGGCTCTCAGCTCTCCATGGTGGCTCTACTGATTGCTGGTGAAAACACCAGACTCTTGACCAGCAGAAGATCTGTGGCACATGTGTTTGCAGGTGGCAGGTGCAAGTCAAGCCAATGTAATATTGTTGAGTTAGATCAGGAGCCTCCCTGAGACTCGGTTTGTTTGCAAAGCTTTGCTCTGATTTGGCCTGCTCTGTAACACACGAGGCTGTTCTGCCACAGTCCTTCAGCCTAATTCCGATTTTAACCTTCCCCTTCCAAGGAGAAAGAGTAGCAGAATTTACCTAACAGGCAAGCTCTTAACAAAGCCTTGGATATCTGATACACATAATGGTCCCAGAGGCATGTTTACTTTGGACTGAGTGAGTGAGTGAAAACCATTCTGGGAGGGCTTTTTCACCCCCAGTGACTTAAACCTAACGAGGAGAAAAGTGATGTGGTTAAAGGGCTATTTAAACAACAGCATTAGTGAGCAGAGTTAGGTTCTCCAACAATACATGTATGTATTTACCTCACACAGGTGCATAAATATGCATTGATTTGTATTGTGGCACACAGAATGCTCACACATAGGCAGTGATGAGATTTTAGCAGTCCTCTGCTGATGGATGCTTGTTGGGGGGAAGACTGTGAGCAAACAGTGGATTGTTTTTGGGAGGCTACAGCAGAAGTGCCTGAAGACCTGGGACATCACCACTGAGTTCACCAGCTGCAAGGAGTTTGACTTTCAGGGGTCATCCTGTATGTGATTTAGGCGGCTGGAAGAAAGCTACAGGTGCCCAAGTGTGGCTGCAGGTGGAAGGGCACTGGTTGCTTCACTTGATGCCGTAAATGCCTCCACCAACATATCCATAAAATTGGAGAAAAGAATGAAATAAACTCTATGGGAAACCCTCTTGTGCTGGACATGCTGCACTGTGACAAGAGTTCATGTTTTTAGACCCAAATGGATGACTGACCTCGTGCTGACAGAACGGGCTGTCAGCACTCGTGCCTTGAAGAAGAGTCCCCCCTTTGCACTTTATCTCCTGGTGGTGATAACGGGAAGGGAGATGCGCAGATTACACCCTGCCTCTTTCACACGATGGGGGTCCTGCTTACCGAGCACTTCTCTCTTTCAACAACCTCACCGGGGCAATGAATCTTATTCCCAGCCAAAGAGCACCTGTCAAGAGCTGGGCTGACAGGAGGTATGTCCTCCTTGGCCATGTTTTCTTGCAGTTAATTTGTAATAACGGAGATGGTTGACCCAAAGCTTGCCAGCACCTTGCACAAAAGCCATGCAGGCTTAGATAGCAGTGTTGCCATCTCAGGAGTGGAAAAAGACAGCAGGTAGAGGAAGATAGGGCCAAAGGGAAGTGAAATCTCTCTTTGTGCTACCATGGTCTTACTGAGGCTATGAGACTGACTTTGCAGAGGTATGTAGCTACCTCTGAGCACAGGGGAATGTCCAGCAGTGTGCCAAGAAGGAGTTGTACTGATCAGGTACACAGATCTCATTGCTTTATTTTATCACTGATGTCACTGACTGTAATTTAAACTCATCAGGGCCTGAACTCAGCTGTCACACACTTGGTCTCTGGAAAACTCACTCCAGATGCTGTTAAAACATACCATTCGCCTTTGACAATCTGGTCCCAGCTGGCACATTGGCCTTGCTGTGGTTTCATTATGCCCGCTCACAAAGCATGATGTGAAGGGGTCAAAAGCACCAACACCCTCTGGAAACTTTTCTGGTTGTTTGAGGTGATCAATGCCTGAAAAAACAGGGGCACTTCCATTCAGGTGCCTGATTTATGCCCCCGGCTCTGGAAATCTCAGATGTCACCTCTCTGGAGTATTGTGAAAATAAACCAATTATCTTATAAGATTTCTTCTGCAGGTGTTTATAAAGCAGTGCTGGTCATCAGTGTTAGCTTCTTCCTTTGTGATGGGCAGTCGGTTGTAGAACCAGCATGTTGGGTACAACCATGTGGGGTACAGTGAACCCTCCTCAATGGACTGCTCCAAGGGTAGGGGAGCTTTCAAAAACATATGGAAAATGTTCAGCTGGGAAAAGATGGGGAGGAAAATGCACAGCAAGAGCTGCCTGGCCAAACAGCTGCCAGCCAAGCACCCCATTCACAGAATCACAGAATCATAGAATCATTAAGGTTGGAAAAGACCTCCAAGATCATCTAGCCCAATCACCAACCCAACCCCACTATGCCCACTAACCATGTCCTTCAGTGCCACTTCTCCATAGTTCCTGAACACCTCCAGGGATGGTGATTCCACCACCTCCCTGGCAGCCTGGCCAATGCATTACCACTCTTTCTGACTCCTTCTCTTGCACTAAGTGGTGTGTGTGGGGATGCCAGGGAGCGATGTGATGTGTGAGCATCCTTCTGCCAGTTCCTTTGTAACCAGAGTCGTGGGGAACATTTCAGGGATTTGGTATCATGGGAGAGGTAATGGCATTACAGCCCATAGGCGCCTGTGAAGAAGTTATGAAAGAAGCCTCAAAGTGCATAAAAAACACTAAAAAAAAACCAGCATGTGGTTGGTTTACTTTTTCTTTGTATCTGAATTAGCAATGAAGAGGCAGATACACTCACTCAGAGGCAGGGGAAGATGAAAGCTGGGTGTTAGGTTCCCACCCACTTCTAATTGGGATCCTGTTGGTAATTATCAGCTCCACCATTTGGTATCAGGGAAGAAGAAATGGGAAGCAATAGTGGGCTGCTCCTGCATGACCTATGCTGGCAATGTGCCTTTTAATTTCATGTGAACTGCGCCTGCGAGAAGACGGAAGGATCAAGCCATCATCAAGGAAGATTAGAATTTGGAGCCAGGTTTTGGAAATTGTTTCCTATCTCAGTAATGAATCAGACACCTTAGGTAAAATTCGGATCCTACTGAATAAGCATTTTGGTTTTTTTTAAGTTTAGCAGGGCCAGGATTTCACTAATGACACCAAATATAGCCAAGCACTGGTGTGCCTGCAGCTTGGAGCTGGTTACCAGTGTTATATCCTAAAACTGTATCTCATTTCTATTCTTCTCATAGGATCTGATTCTGTTCCCCCTGTATGGGAGTTTGTCTGCTGAGTTAAAGTGCTGTGCAGGATGCTGAGATGTTAAGAGTGAGTTTTCTCAATGTATGTAAGTCTCAATTATTTTAGAGTGCAGATTGGTTTCTTTTACATCAGGAAAAGGATTCTTCCTCCCTTCTCTGGAAGGAAGACACTCTTGAGAGCTTACTGATATTTTGTGTTTGACTTTAAGGCAGAAGTTTGTTCCTAATTAATTAAGTGCTTTAATCCCTGGCCTGAGGGCTTCCCATAGAGCATTAGCTGTATTAAGAAGGAAATGGAGTGTAATCCCTTTAATACAAGCACAGGAGAACATGAGAGTTTCACATTTCTAGAAATAATTTCTTTCCTTGTTTTTCTTGTTTATCCTGATATTCATTTGCATAAAATACAGCAGGGATGAAGGGCTTCTCCTTCTGCCTGGCTCCAGTGCCGAGGTGCCAGCAGCACGTGGCTCTGGCATTGGCATCCTTGGGCTCTGGTTATGCACCGATGCATAACGGGGTGAAAAGAGAAACAGCTCTGGAATTCAGCTCATTCCAATGGTGCCGGTGAACCCAGCTCCGTGACAGCTTTCCTCTGTATACAGTGTGCTACGAGCACAGAACAAAAAGGAATTTTCTGTCCCAGTGTGGGGAATCAGAAACCCTTCAGAAATGAGTAGTTCCCATAGACCAGGGCCCTTCTGAAGAAATTGTCAGCCTGGGAGTTTTACTCTCATTGCTTTTCAGTAAAGTCAGACCAGATCCTGGAGCCGAGATGTCGTATTTCTGACTCATGCATCATCACTGGCATTTACCACCATCTGCATTAACTGTAGTGCAGGAGAATCTCCTTTCTAATCTGATATCCAGGCTCGTATGTAGACTCTTGGACGAGATTCAGCTGACCAAACCTATGCTTTCCGAGAAAGCAGTTCATTTCTTCCCAAAATATGTGTCTCCACTGGTCACATGAATCAGGCTAAATGAGCCAGGAGGCCAGGAAGGCTCAGCTCAGAGGGAGACATCCTCTTTGTAGACATCTAAAATTAGTTGAAATTAGTCTTGGATGAAATGGATCCAAAGGTAGTTAATGCTTGATGGTTTTGAAAGAGTAATTACTGCTTCGTGGGTATGTGACTGAAGACTGCACCCCCTCTAGGGTTCACAAAGGGACTTTGCCCCTCTCCTGTGTCCCCAGCTTTAGCTGAAGGAGCAGGTAGCAGCTCCCGGTGTTTGCCTTGGGGTGGCTTCTCCCCAAGAAGCCCTCATCCAACACATCATGGGGTGAGGTCCCCTCCCACCAAGGCCTCCAGAGTTCTAGATTGCAGGTGTCCCACAAAGGGCAGGAGGTTTCCCTTCTCCATGGAAACCCTGCTGCCACCAAACGTATCTCATCGTGCACATACCAAGGCACCTCTTCTGTCCTGGGAAGGGACACAGAGGTTCACCTCTCTGCCTGCGGGCTGCTGGTGGTGAGGTGCTGTCGTCTCATCTCTGCCGGGTCCTGCCAAGCTTCATCTCCTGAGTTGTCTGGCTCCATAGGTGCTCATTGCTGTATGTGTACACTTTGCATTGCTGAGATTGGATGATGTCAGTCATATTCCAAACACCAGTTTGGGGTATTCAGGTGCCCTACAGCCACATCTGAATCCCCTTCCTTCTTCCAGGACCCACACCAAGTCTCTTGATCCCTTGCCCCTTGGGGCAGTGTGGAGGAGAAGATCTGGTATGCCGACTGTTGATGGAATGACTTCTTCTGGTCCAGGTTCCTGGTTCACCACAGAGGATGCAATGAGGAAACCAGTGCATTCGAAGGTGAAATACAAAAGGGGTTCCCTCCCTCCCTGGGGTTTGAGTAATGGATTTGCAGTCTGCCAGGTTGGAAAGATAAGAGGAGCTGGTGACAACAGGCTTCTGGGTCCTGGCCAAAGGCAGCCACTCGTCTGGGAGGCCTGGAGGGAGAAATGAGTGAAATGCTGGAATAGAGTAATGAGGATATAGAATATATTCTTGCACATAATGAATGACACTGCTGGCAAGGCACAAGGAACCTTCTGTAAGATGCTGTGTGCTGGCGCAGTTATTGGTTCCTTTTATCTCAGTAGGTGCTTTAAGTATTTCAACTTTGTCCAAAGCACCAAAGCGAGCCTGAAGGCTCATCTCACCCACTTTCCTGTCTCCAGCAGTTGGTTGTGGCGGATGCCAAGGGAGGAGCATGGGAAACAGGATGAGCACATAGTGCTTCCTCCCTAAAATCCTCTGCACATCCCCTGAAGTTTACACTGCCTTCATTTTTGGTCTCCAGGCTGGTGTTGTGGCCTCAATATCCCTTGGTGGAATTTTCCTCCATAATTTCTCCAGTTGCTTTGCAGAATATATATTGACATTTGCCAGTGCTTGACTTTAAAGATGTGAGGAGCACACAAGAAATATTGAAATGTGAGATGGAAGCTTAACCTGTGTGACACTGGACCTCAGCAGCTGATGGATGTATTTTAGCAACTTTATTCTTGTGCACTGAGCATCTTTATACCTGTGCCCTGAGCAGTCCAGGGAGGCTTGAGAAAGGCAGGAGGAAGGTGTTCACTATGATGGTGTCTGTGGGACTAGAAGAACCTGAAAGGTCGTTGCCAAAAGATCTAGGACCTTCCTGGTCACCCTTCTTGAGGTTTAACTAAGCAAGGGGCTGCCCCTTTTGGACTGATCCCAGGGGACAGAGATTGCATCCAGAAGAGCAGTTTAATCTCCTCTAAGCATAAGGAGACAGGGGAGGTTCAGGTTGGATATCAGGAAAAATATCTTCTCTGAAGGAGTGGTAATGTATTGGCATAGCTGCCCAGGGAGGTGGTGAAGTCACCATCCCTGGAGGTGTTCAGGAACTATGGAGAAGTGGCACTGAGGGACATGGTTAATGGGCATGTGGGGTTGGGCTGGTGGTTGGGCTAGATGATCTTGGAGGTCTTTTCCAACCTTAATGATTCTATGATTCTGTGTTTCTGCCACCACCTTTAGAAGGTGACAGAAGGTGACCAAGCCCTAGCAGCTCCTTGTGTTTGCTTCCTCTCCTTCCAGCCACCTGTGTCACTGGGTATGTACAAGAGCATGTACAAGAAACACTACACATGTCAAGAAGAGAGCAAACCACCCACTGAGGAGGACGTGCAGGTACTGTGGGCATTTCCTTGCTTTGCTCCATGTCCTTTGGTGCCAGCTCCCTGCTCTTGGCTATGAGACAGCCAGGAACTGGGTGGGCCTGGGACTGGGTGGGTGCAGAGGTGTGAGTCCCTTTGGTCCACTTTGGTTCCTACTGCCGTGACCCACCAGCAGGTTCCATCATGCCCAAATGCCCAAGGCCTCTGTCCCCATCCCTTCTGTGGGAAATCCCCCTTGTGCCCTCCAGTGAACGCATTTGGGCGGGCTGTGTTAATTACACTCATTAAGCCAGGGCATTAACGGCTGTATGCTGAACCGCACCTAAGCCTTGGACTCCTATTGCTCCTTGTGGGGCCGATGGAGTGATCAGGATCAGATCCATCCCAGTGCCGCCTTTAGGAAGGGAATTGCATTTGGGATGGAGATGTCTCCGTGCCCCGACACGGGCCTGAGAAGGCTTCTGCGGGGAAGCTTACGTTGTTTTCTTTCTAATCCCCTGGCGGTGCGAGTGACCCCCTGAGCTATTTAATCTGATTTGCTGCGCTCCGCCTGCCCTGCCCTAATTGCTTGTGGCAGCCCGGTGGGGACAGCTGTGGTTTGCACCGGGCCACTGCCGAGAAGTGGTGGGGGGCATGTTCACTTGCTAAAGCACTTTGGGCTCATTCGCTCACAAGAGAGAGGGAAAAAAAAGCATTCAGGCTGGGGAGGGAGAGTGGGCAACAACAGAGGAATCATTGTGTGAAGGTGCCCGCTGGGGCTGTCTGTGCAGGAGGGTGGTGGTGGCTCTCATCCTGCACGTCAGGCCCTGGCTGCACTGCTGTCCTCGGCCCTCTTTTCTCCTCCCCTCTTCCCCGGCTGCCAGCTCCCCTCCTCCTGCTCTTGGGAGTGCTCCCGCTGCCAGCAGCCTTCATTAGTTGGGCTTTGCTGGGCTGGCGAGTGCTTCCCGGAAAGCCCAAGCTTCAGATGGCCTCCAGGAGGGCAGGGTTAACCCCTGCCTGCTGTGGCACAGGGAGAAGTGGTCGTGGTGCCCAATCCATGCACCTCAACTTCTTTTCTTTATTATTTATTATTACTATTTTTCTCAACAACTTTGGAAGGCTGTATGCATTATGTGGAGGTCCACGTGGAGTTGAAGGGAGGAAACAACTGAGATGTGACTGCTTTCATTGGGTTGCATCTCCCATTGACTCTTCATTGACCCTCTATTAACTCGCAAGGAAAGCTGTTCCACTGAGTCAAATGCTGATGAGGTCCTTTTGCTCTTGGACCTGCTCTTTTGCTTTTATTAAGTGGATAAAACTACCTGGGAGATTTTCTGTCTGAAATCTAGGGTGATGTATTGCTGGAAGATGAAGACACCCTTGGGTTAAGACAGAAAGCACCATCTGCTCTGTCACCCCCACTATGGGTCTCCAGAGGCTCTCGTCTCTCCAGAGATGCCTCGTGAGGAGTTCTTGCCATCCTTGTGGGAGGAAACTCCCAAATACAGGTGGTCCCCATAGCTCAGCAGCCTCCCCTTGCCCTGCTCTACTCATGGTGAGGAAGTCACCTTGGGCTGGGTGATGGCAAGGAGAATCCTGAGGATTTATGAGGCCAAGGGACAAAGGGAAACTTGTGGAGGTCCAAAGCAAGAGGTCACAGATAGCTGATGGACAAAGCATGGTCCTGGCAGAGCAGGAGTTTCTTTGGTTGAGCCTTTAGCAAGGAACAGTTGGCTCCACACAGAGCTGCAGCATGCAGCTGGAAAGATGCTGAAGCTGGCAGGTTCCCTGAGCAGCTGTGCCAGCTGCCACATCAGCCTTCCCCTGCCATGAATCCTTGTATGGATCCGTCCCTTCTGCTGGAAAGATCTTGGAAAGCATGCTGGAAAGCAGCCTTCCTTCTCTGCTTCTTGGGTTGTGTTATTGTTGCTAATGGTTGAGGAGCTGGCACCCTGCAGTCAGGTCATTGCCTCTTCCATCCACCTGCTCTGCTCATTGCCTAGGGATGTGCTCATCCACCATGGGAAGACATGGAAAGATGGAAAGACATAGGAAGATGGAAAGAAAGTGGGCAGCAGTGACCAGCCAGAAAATCCCAACATGGAACCAGTTGTGGATTGAGGCCACAACCAGAGAGATCTGGGCTTGCTGCTGTCCTGTTGCAGGTGGTCTCAGTGCCCAGCAAGCCATAAAAAGACAGAAAAACAAAGGACATGAAGACAATCCAAGGGCTGGAGCACCTCTCCTATGAAGAAAGATTGAGAGAGTTGGACTTGTTCAACCTGGAGAAGGCCCCAGAGAGACCTCCCTGTTCTTGCAGAGACCTTATAAGCAGGAGGGGAGCGACTATTTATATGATCTAATAGTGATAGGACAAGGGGGAATGGCTTTAAACAAAAAGAGGGGAAATTTAGGTTAGATGTTAGGAAGGAATTCTTTACTCAGAGGGTGGTGAGGCGCTGGCACAGGCTGTCCAGAGGAGTTGTCCTTGGAGGCATTCAGTGCCAGGGTGGATGGGACCCTGGGCAGCCTGATCTAGGGGGTGGTAACCAGCCTATGGCAGGGGGGTTGGAAGCAGATGATCTTTAAGGTCCCTTCCAACTTAAGCCATTGTATAATTCTAAGAAAGAGGCAGCCTTAATGTTCTGTGCACTATTTAATGATAGTTGTGTGGCTTCTTTGTGGCTGCGGTGTCCCTGTGGGCAGGTAGCACTGTTTAATGATGCTTTAGTAATTGTCCTCCTCACCACGTCTCCACTCACACATGACTTCTTTCTGCAGAAGCTCAGAGCCAAGGAGTTTGCTGTGCCCCAGGAGCCGCGGGTGATGCCATACTATGACAAAGCTGTCGGGGAAGGGAGAGAAGTCACACAAAGTGAGAAGCAAGAAGGCATTGCCCTCAGTCCTAGAGTGCTGCAGCAGGCTGATGAAGAGCAGAGAAAGCACTTCAGTTCTGACCTCCTCCTTGCAGAAAGCCATGTACCAAAGCAGTACCTCACCACTGAACTGGCAGCAACCCAGGCGGACAGACCAGAGAGGCCACAGGCTCTCAGTGGGCTGGAAAAGGAACTGTCTTCCTCCCAGCACCTTCAGGCTGCTGTTGGTGGCCCAGGAGCAGCAGGTAATCCTGCTCAGCTGGCGCCGGCCAGATCCAGCATCTGAGAGCTGTCTGCTGAGCTGTGCTATCCCGGATCCCCCTGCCCTGGGCTGGCTGGGCACCAGTGGGCTGCAGTTTGGCTTAGCAGGGTAGCAGTTTCATGGCCTGCTTGTGTGGATTAAAATGCTGATAAAAATCCTTGCTAGGACATCAGGAAAACAAAATCAGTGATCACCATCCGTGCTTGATCTTCTCAAAGCACTGGAGGTCTTCCTCTGAGTTCCAAGGTAGAAGGGAGGAGGGCAGCACTTCTCAGCCATTCTCCAGCACCAAGCAGGGGGATATGGGCAGGGATGTCCTCTCTGAATTCCCATCTTCCACTATAGGATGTCTGTCTGGAGCACTCAGCTCTCTTCATGGTCAATGGGGAGAAAAGCCACAGATATTTCTTGTAGCCTAAATGCTGCCTTGAGGATCCTAGAATCATAGAATTGAGTTGGGAGGGACCCTTAAAGGTCATCTGGTCCAACTCCCCTGCAAAGAACAGGGACACCTACAGCTCCATCAGGTGCTCAGAGCCCCGTCCAGCCTGACCTTGAATATCTCCAAGGACAGAGCACGAAATAGAGTGAACCCTGGCAAGACTTCTCTCTCTCCATAAACTAGAAGGAGAGCTGGAGTAAGTAGCTCAGATGGACACGTCTCCATTTGGACAGATAACCTTTTAAAGAAGTCTCTTAACACCTGAAGGCTTCAAGCATCTCCTTGCTGAGCCCATCTTACGCTGTACTGTGCTTGTGACACAACTGCTGTGGGCTTTTTCCTTCTTGCTCTGCCCCTCTATAGCCCAGCAGTGCTGTATTTTTTGCAAAGTCTTTCATACAATGACCTGCAAAGGGTCTCAGCTCCTTTTAGCACTCCGGAGCACCATGGAGACAGCATGGCTCCTTCCACTTGCTTCACATCACCATAAATCTTTCCCCCACTGGCTTTGTGAACCAAATCAATTCCAAATTGATGCAACTCAGCAAAGCTCTGCTGAAGGGAACGAGTCTTCCCTTGATTTATACCAGCTGAGGCTCCAAGTTGCCATTGTTATTTGCTTGCTCCCACCCGAGGGCAGGATTTGGGTAATTGATAGATTTTCCCATCTAATGCACTGTTGTCTTCTCTCATTTCTCAGGGATGTTGCTGTATAGGCAGAAGCTGGATCCAACCTGGGGTACCTACCAGCACTTCATGCTGGAGGCAGGCCAGGCCCTGCAACACGAGGCTCATCAGAACAAGAATGTGGCCCTGGGCTCATCGGTTTTGGTGGAAGGTCAGTGGGTGGAGGCCGTGGCAGATGACCTGTGGCCTTCAGCCTGGCTTTGGGCTTCTTGAATTTAATGCGGGAAGTGAATGAAGAAGGTGAAATAAATACAGTGGGAAATGCCTGCAGGATGCCCATAGCCATCCACCTGTTGGTGGGAAGAAGTTGGGCAGGGAAAATAATTTTCTTCCAGAAAAGGTTAGAGCATTGTAAATAACATCTCTTCCACCCCCATTTCCATATGGGCCACTCCAGGTGGTGCAGTTGGAGTTGATGGCTCTGCGTGCATTCTTGCTGCTTTGCTGTGAGCGCTGGCAGAACGTTTTCTGCAGGCAGGTCCATTTGGTCAGAGGGACTCACATGAAGGGGAGAACATGACAGCCCTTCTGGCCAGCTCCTGCATGGATTTTGGGGGGACAAAAGCAGAGCAGACTTGACGATCCTCACTTGGGGGCTGCCCTCCCTGTGTGCATCCCCCCTGGCATGGAGCTGAGCTGCTGTCCCGCTTCCAGATTTCTGTGGTTTCTGCACTAAGAGCAGCGCTTTGGCAGCAGATCTGCAGCCTGCAGACAGGGAGCACAGTTTTATCACAAAGCCACTGCAAAATGGTTTTATCTGGGGTCTGTCACGCACCTATTTCTATGCATGCAACCAAAGACACAAATGGAAATGAGGAAACACCCCTGCATGAACATCCAGTTCAGCCACACATCGGTGTCCATGCATCTTTTTGTGGTAACATTGCACAAGATGGGCTGTGGAGTATTTTTTGTTTTTCCTGCAAAAGAACTCGTCCTTGTTTTACTCCTGATGAAGTAAGGCAAGGATGTGTTGCTCTGGCATGATAAAAGAGGAAAAAGTAGACAGCAGGAAAAATATATAGCAGCAGACCAGTCAGTGTCCACAAGGGACAAGACACCCTTTCCAGATCTGCCTTGTGTGACTTCCACCATACTTAAGAGGCCATAGGAAATGAGGGCTAAAATATTTCCATTCCTACCAAGGAAGCACTTCTTGCATTTTCCCTTGGTTAACCTTCCTTCATGGTCATGGTAGCTCCAACGGGAGTGCCAAGAGCATGAAGTGCTGATGGAGCTCAGGAGGAGGGGGAACTTTTGGACTGCAGGATGCAGGGGATAGAGACCTCCAGAATGTTTAATAGAATCATAGAATCATTTAAGTTGGAAGAGACCTTTAAAGGCCATCGAGTCCAACTCCCCTGCAATGAACAGGGACATCTACAGCCAGATCAGGGGCTCAGAGCCCGATCCACTGTAACCTCTTGATTATTTGTACTCTCTTTCTCTAGAGTGCTTTGACCATGACCGGAGAAGTACCTACAGCATTGACTTCCAGGGCCAGCCTGCCGCCTACACTGGAAGCTGTATAGCAAATAAGAATCTATCTCACATTTTCACTGAAGATGAACGCTTTCACCAGTAAGGGAAAGCTGGGCTGGGGGAGTGGGTTGGGAGTGGGGACAGAGTATGAGTAGAAAAGCATGGTTTTGGAGCTGGTTGGGGTTAGAAGGTGTTTCTCAAGTGTATTTCTCCATGTCCACGTTACTCAATGCGTTCAAATAAATTCCCTCAGGGCCACGGCCTTCCACAAGGCTTAGCCTTTTCTTGAGAAGTTTTATAGTGGGGTTGGTATGATCTGGGAAGCTTTTCCTGTGGCAACCATTGACACTTCCTCTCAGGAAGAAGGAACTGAGGGCCCTGTGGGATGGGCACAGGAGGGCACATCTCAACATTTCAGTGCCTGGGCTTCTCCTGGGAAAGGAAGCTCTTGGATCAGACAGGGCAGGAGCTGTTTGGGAGGTGACTCATCTGCACACTATGAACAAACAGGCATAAACTGCTCCTGAGCTCTGATTTCTCACTGGAAAGGTAATTCCTCCCTGCTGCCTCATCTCTGCACCTCCCCCTATCATATATATATTCCAGATTTACACTGAAGTCTTGATTTTGATCTACGATCTTGGATTTAGGTGTGGGCTGCAGATAGAGCTGGTGCAGTGGTTGACCTAGGTGGGTGACTGGTCCCAGTGACAGTCCCCACTCCTCATTACCTTCTCCATGTTCTCCACAGGAACCACTGGGTGTCTGAGTACAAGGACAACTACAGCATTTACTTGAAGAAGCTGAATTGGGCATCTCAAGGCCACACTGCGGAGCTTGGCTCTGCCTTGAAGCCCCAGGGGCTGTCCTCCCAGAGTGAGGTTGCGCCAGACACAGCCCAGTGAGTGGTGCTGCATGGTAAGTGGCAGTGTTACATGTCTGTGCTGAAAGCTGGGTGACTCTGTGCTGGGGAGTCAGTGAGATTTCAGGGGCTGAGACAGTGGGATTACAGGGATACATTCATGAGGCTATGAGCCCAAGCCTGAGCAGCCTCATTGAGCTGGCCCTGCTTTCAGCAGGCTGAACCAGGAGACCTACATTACATTGTGGTGTTCTGATTGATGTTATGTTAGGATGCCGTTACCCATGCTGTTCTCTGATTGTAGCTCCCTGTTCTCCAAGCTGAGGGATATTTTCCACCATAGATCCTGGAAGCCTGGAAACCTCTCTTCCAAACCCACCATTACCAAATACTTTTAAAGTGCTCAGCAGAAACCTTTTTACACACATATTTCATGAAGAAACCTGAGCTTTTCTCATTGTCAGAAATAAAAAGGGGTTTTGGGACAGTGCAGAGCTAAAAGCACCCATCAAAGTTCAGTTTACATACTGGTTAAAAAACACTGTGTTCATTTACTGTCTTAAAAGCCTTGTGCATTTTATCGAGGGCAGCCAGCTTTGATTTTGCTGTGTGTTTTTTGGGTTTAGGGTGATTTCGAGGATTTGTGGAAGGAGAGAGGCTGCTGCCAGCCTGAAGGTGGCATTGCAGGGCTGTGGATGCATGGAAGGTGCTGGGAATGGCTGGTGGCCCTGATACCGCCCAGCTCTGCCTTGGGTTCTTCTGAGTGGGCACCAAAACTGTCCTGGAATAGACAGTGCAGAGACCTTCCTCCTCAGCATCTCAAACATGCTGCTTTTCATGTGACTTGTTTATGGTACTCAAGGATAAGCAAGATACATTGAACGGATACAGACAAAATATCAAAAGATAATAATGACCACCAATAACCTCTTTTACAGTAAAATCAAACATACCTAGACCAGGAGCAGATGGTGATGGCATCAATAGACAAAGCAGCACACTGGTCCCTGCCCCAAGGAATTGATTGTCAAAGGGAATCACTTCTTCTGCTTCTTTACACACCACTGTTTCACTCCATCACCACACCCCAATGACAAATTTTGCCATTAACTTGCTGCAGGACCCTAGGAAAGCCACCTGCTCTCACAGAACAAGAGATAATGGCCTTAAGTTATGCCAGGAGAGGTTCAGGTTGAATATTAGGAGAAGTTTATTCTCTGAAAAAGTGATAATGCATTGGAACAGGCTGCCCATGGAAGTTGTGGAATCACCATCCCTGGGGGTCTCCAAGAATTGTGCCAACGTGGCACTAAGGGACATGGTTACTGGGCATGGTGGGGATGGGTCAGTGGTTGGACTTGATCTTAGTGGTCTTTTCCAATCTAAATGATCCTATGATTCTGGTTGGACATGCAATAGAAGGATGCTTGGGCATGGGATGTCACTGACCCAGTCAGCACAGCATTGGATATTGTAGAGATTCCCACTGCAGCTGTGTACAATGGGTAGAATTTGAAAAGCAAAAACAATGAAACTGCCTTTACCTTAAAAATAGGAAAAAAATAATACTTGTCTACAACATAAGTTACAGAAGTTGTTTGAATTCCTTGGGGAATGGGACCATGAGAGTAGAAATGTTCTTAATGGGACATGCACTGGTTAAAACAAATCATATGATCTCATTGATAGGTTTATCTTATGAAAAAATTTCCTGACTGCCCATGCTGGAGGCAGGTTCCTTAGACATGCTGGCATTGCTCCACAGCAACGATCTGATAGGCAGACAGGGGCTGTGTTGTGATGAATTATGCATATAAGGTAATTTCAAGTCATCTTCCCTGGGAAAAAAAAATACACTGCTAATCGCTAATCAACATGGGCAACCATGATGGAAACAAATGTCCAGATTGGACGATACACTCGTGATGCACACATCAGAGTACTAATGAAGATGTTCAGTCAGGCAAACTGATGATGGACTTGCTAATGGGGTCCTTAACTGTGTGCTTATCTGCAATGAATGGTAGACCACCGGGGGCACCTTGGAAGGTCTTCAGCTTCATATTGGCCCCACTCATGTGTGGCACTTTCAGTCTGTGGGTTATTCCTTCTCTCCTGGCAGCTGGGGAACTAAGGCAGATCAAATCACTCCTCAGGTGAAAAATACAGAGCCACTGCTCTGGCCACAGAGGATTCTACCATTTGTCTTCCCAAAATTACATTTGTTCTCTTTCCTATGTTAGTTTTTCCATCCCAAGAGGCCTTGCTTTCTATGGAGAGGCCTTGCACTAGTAACAGAGTCCAAAGGAAAGACAAAACAAAACCAACTAACCAAAAACAACAACAACAACAAACCAAAACAGCAGAAGGAAATAAGTGAGAGATGAGTCAGACTGGCTGGTGGAGATCAGTATGCATTTTCCAGGAGCATGTCACACCAGTACTGCTGTGGTTGATACTAGGAATATTCCTCCAAAGCATTTGGTGCTGGCCTGTGTCTGAAACCAGGGAATACCCCTGGATAGAGGATGGCTTGATCCCATTCTCTGGTGGTAAACATGGAACTAAGAGAGGGCTGATCCTGTTCAAATCCAAGCGATGACCCCCATAGAGCCATCAGAAACATGTTCCTTCTTAGGGCACTCAGCTGATCCCATCACAGAATGCACAGCCCAGTGAATGCAGTTTGGAGGTTTTCTCCCCAGTACATGCATCACTTCAGGGAAAGTAAGTTCTCAGTAGGGCTGAAGTGAAGGATGTTCTGTGAGTGCCTTGGTGCCATCTCCTGGGTGGAAGGGGAAGTTCTCCCTTTAGGGGTGAATGTGTGTCCAGACACCCACTTGGTCCTGACTGCGCAGGCTGTCTCCTAGTAATGGGGTGTGTGAGTGTGGCATTGGGGTAACAAACTGTGCCCCATCCACTTTGTTGCTCAATACTTTTCTTCCTTAAGATGCACGATGAGGATGTCTGCTCCAGGAAAAGGGTGTTCCATCCACCTTCATCGCCACAGAGTAGTGTTTCCCTCCTTTAATTTTGTCTTTTGTGTTTCCAAGCATGGAAGAACAAACTGAATTCTGAACTTACTCCATGCATCCTTTATGGGAGAACTCATTCAAAGTGATCGGGCATTAGTGCAGTATTGACTATTAGAAGTGAATTGAACACGGCAGAGCCACAACAGTGTTTGAGATCAGCTTGGTATAATGTGCAATTTGTAAAAGAAAAGAGCCAGGTCTTCCCTCAGCTCAGCCACCAACCCAGCAGAAATTATAAGCAAAGGCCAAGAGCCCAACTTAGGAAGCTATATATTTCAGCAAAATTATTTTCATTCATTAGGGGATGTCAATTAATCAGAGCTTTGGGAGTAGTATATCTTTAATGTAGCTTTCTTGAGCCAACGATGGGGCTCAGAAGAGACAGAGAGAAAGGACAGGAAGAGAGAAAAGCTTGTTGCAAAGCAGCTGATGGCTCAGTAGTTGGGAATAAAGCAACTGTCAGCCACTCCTCCCAATTTTCATCATATGGCCTTTGGAAGACACAAGCACTGCCCTGCTCTCAGGGAACAATGGTGCCATCCAGCCATGCCTTCCTCCTCAGGAGGAGCCAGTCTTATATCAAACCAAGCCTATAAGCATCATTTCCTTCCTTTTATTTTTACACAGTGTCTAATTGAAACACACTATATTTGCTGTCTCAGTTTTAATTCTTCCACATCCAGCTGGGAACAGACAGATGTTATGTGCTACTCAGTGGTAGAATGGGATGCCAAAACAATAGGAAAAAAGAAATAGATTTTATTTCTCTACCGGCTATTCCAGCAGATGAGACAAGGCTCCTGGCCAAGTTGCTAATAATAAGCCAATTAATTTAGTAGGTTTGCAGAGCAAATGGTCACATCAGAAAGCTTCTGATCTAATCAACACTGGAGAGACTCCCAGCCTGGCTGTGCTAAATGTTAGCACTGTCAATCTCAGTTCGCAGTATGAGATGGCTCTGCATTTACCCAAGGAATGTGCAAGGATGGCTGGGTCCGGGGAGTGGTGGTGAATGGGGTTAAATCCAGCTGGCCACTGATCTCAGGTGGTGTTCCTCAGGGGGTCAGTATCGGGGCCAGTCTTGTTTAATGTCTTCAGAGATGATCTGGATGAGGGGATTGAGTGCACCCTCAGCAAGTTTGCAGATGGCACCAAACTGGGAGGAAGCATTGATCTGCCTGAGGGGAAGGTCCTGCCAAGGGATCTGGATAGACTGGATCGAGGGGCTGAGGCCAACTGTGTGAAGTTCAACAAGAGCAAGTGCTGGGTCCTGCAAAAATAAAAATAAAAATAAAAATTGGTGAACTAAAGGAAAAACAGATGAGCAGCAGCTGATGTGCCTGAGGGGATGGGGCAGAGGTCCTGTGCAAAGAAACCTGGGCATCTTATAAGAGTCAAGACCATCAGGTTGGGAGAAGAGGAGGACCTCAGCAGGGAAGGCCCTTGTCGTGCCCACGGAGCAGAGAGCACACTATCAGCCAATGGCCGTGGTGTTTCAAGGACATTAAGATGTGCAGGAAGGTGATTAAGGGCTCTGTAGAGTGGGACATGTGCCTGAGCCAGATGCTCGTGATAAAACTCTTGGTTCTATCAGTGTATTTGTGCCTGCTCAGTGCTGCCTTGAAACCCAGCCAGCAAACATGTGAGAGATGGTAGGCATTTAGCACTTGTGTTTCTTGCATCAGTTTTCTGATTGTTTAATAGAAAGTAAGTGGTTTGTATTCCAAATGGAGCTGTGCAGCCAGTGTGAGAAATACCAGCTATTAGCTCTGGTGCTTTGACTTTAAGTACAATTCTTCCTCAAGCCAGCCATGGGCATGACGCTGTGTTTGCAGTAAAAAAACATTAAAGTGGCATTTCTGCTACAGTTTAGAGTAGTTTGGGAATGGTCTTTGAACTGGAGTCAGGTCGTCTTCTTTCACTGACACATTTTTAGCTTTCTAAGGGAGAGGTCAAGGAAAGCAGAAGGACTTAAGAAAAGACAAGATTTGGTCTTTCAGAAAATTATTATCATAGAATCATAGAATCCTAGAATGGCCTGGGTTGAAAAGGACCACAATGACCATCTCGTTTCAACCCCCCTGCTATGTGCAGGGTTGCCAACCACCAGACCAGGCTGCCCAGAGCCACATCCAGCCTGGCCTTGAATGCCTCCAGGGATGGGGCATCCACAGCCTCCTTGGGCAACCTGTTCCAGTGCGTCACCACCCTCTGGGTGAAAAACTTCCTCCTAATGTGAAAAACTTCCTCCTAAAATTATGGTATTATTCCATTTGTTTTTGACCTAATCTAACCTCTCATCTATTTCAGAGCAGAGTCAGCTGTCTCTACATTCAACATATTTCCAGCAATACCAGAACAAGGTGACATCCATCTCCATTTTTAAATGGCTTTGTGGCCAGAAAAGATTGGTTTTGTTTTGTTTTATTTTGTGAACAAATATTGCTTTGAAGGAATCCCTCTTTCCCTCAGTTTCATCCCCAGGAAGGAGAGGAAAAGTGCTTGAATGTGAGCTCCAGCTCCCTGGGGACAGGGCAGAAACCAGAGGCTGGAGATGACAGTCACTCACTAAGCCACTTCAGCTCTGCAGAGCAGACACAATCCTACATTGCAGAGATGGCTCTTCTGGGACAACCACTGCCTGAATCACCTCCTCATAAAGCTGCTCCCAGATTCATGTTTCCCACAGTTACTTCACATCCTATAATAGAGGTTTTACTATTCAAATACTGTTGTGTTTTCTTTTTATTTCTTCTCTTGGAGATGGGAGGGACCCATTCCTTTCTTCCTTTCTCAGTCAAAAACCTCAATAGTGAATAATTAATAGCCAGATTAGAGGGTGACAGTGAAAAAAGACTTTTTTGTGTGTCTTACCATATTGAAACAAATCTTGGAGAAAAGGGAATCCTGAGGGCACATCTTTGCTTTCACCAAAGCAGCACCTTAACTCCATGGCTCCCCAAGGCAAGCTGCTACAGAGGGCTAGCCCTGATTAGTGTGGATGAAAACCAGTTTAGGATGCTCAGCTTTATGGCTAGGGTTTGGTCTTGATCATTTTCTGTCTAACATGAGTGTGTCTTCATACGTATGGATAAATATTTCTATGTGTGCGTGTGCCTCAACCTAATGATAGGCACAATACTATATTTGTAGGAAAAATAGTATCCAGATGTCCAGCATTGCTAGAGATCTCACTGGGGAAAAGAAGGGGTGCTTTGGCTTATTTCAGGAATCACAGAAGCATCTTCGGGATAAGCAAGAATACTGTATGTAAGTTTAAATCCTTCATGCATTCCTGCTGAGAGCCATGGCTCATTTTCCTCCAAGTATTTCCAAGCTGTAGTAAGAGCCTTGGCCATTGCTTGTAGGGCGGATGATGTGTTGTGTTGTATACAGCACTAATATATGGTATGGGCAGGCTGCTGATGCTATGGAAGAGTGAGTATTCCTCTGTGGGGTTTCACGAAAATGACTCCATATCTCCTGGTGTACAAATACGTTGTTTTTGGTGAACCAATCACTGAGTGCCTGCACTAGTAGTGCAGACTGCAGCAGGTTCCTCCCATGTACTTGTTCATCCCCAGCTGACCGTGCTTGGTAGGCCCTGTCTGCTGCATTTGGTAAGATTCCTTCAGAGGGAAAGGAAAATAAAGCATGTTTCTTTTTTTAACAATGTTGAAAATTGACTTTCTGGATGCAGGTTGCTTTCCAAAGTGTCCAAGTGAGTTAAAAGTCAATGGCTATGACATAGCATCACAGAATGGTTTGAGTTGGAAGGGATCTTAAAGCCCATCTAGTTCCAACTCCCTGCTGTGGGCAAGGACATCTCTCACCAGATCAGGCTGCCCAGGTCCCTATCCAACCTGGCCTTGAGCACCTCCACAGATGGGCCAGCCACAGCTTTTCTGGCAACCTGGTCCGGTATCTAAAAAGTAAAGAATTTCTTCCTTTAATCTAATCTCTTAGTTGAAAACCATTACTTTCTGTACCACTACACACTCTGGTAAAGAAAAGAGATTAAAGAGATGGTGAAGAAAAGCCATAAAGGGATTTCGGTACAGAAGTCACAGTTATGGCTTTGAAAGCTGTACCTAGCCAGCGGTGGAAGTCTGTGCATCCCTGTGGTTTAGGTAGTAAGGATCTCTAGGGAGTTATCTGTCTACCTAAGGAATAGGATCCAAATCTTCTTTGGGGTTGGTCTAAGGCTGGCTATAATTTGTATTGAGGGTATGACCTCAGTTTGAGATTGATACACAAAACAAAAACTGAAGTCAGAGCACTAATGTTAAAACAGGCCGTTTTTTACACATCAAAGTTTGAAATGAAAAAATATAGATTGGCTCCAGTCCTGGATTTTTTATCCCACATTTATCAGGAATGGCAGTGAGGAAAACCACAGGAGGACAGCGAGTGTGGCTGTGTTTCCAACAACCCCCAAATTATTACACCCAGACAACTGCGGCTTCTTTAATCCTCCACTCGAAGTAAATCAATACATTTGGTAGTCTGCACCTCTGCAAGCTCGTAGGCTTTCCTGGGTACCTCAGAAGCATTTTCTGGGTTAAAATGTTCTGCTCATTCAGCTTCTGGCATTAGTAATCTCTCTGCAAATGACTGTATGAAGATTCAGAAATGTTTCCCTTTCCCTGTTATCAAGCACAAAAGGCCGGGGTCCATCCTGCTGACAGAAATGCTGTCTGCAACCTGCTATCCAGTTGGTATGGGATTTTTGTGCACTAAGGAGACTGAAGCCTTTTTTAACATCAGCCTCATCAACCACCTCTTCTGGGTACCAAGTATCTAAATATCTTCTCTTTGCCCAGAGATGTGGTGGATGCCCCGCCCCTGGAGACAACAAAGATCAGGCTGGACGGGGCTCTGAGCACCTGATGGAGCTGTAGGTGTCCCTGTTCATGGCAAGAGAGTTGGACCAGATAAACGCTAATGGTCCCTTCCAACTCCAACCATTCTATGAAGGTCCCTTCCAACTCCAACCATTCTATGAAGGTCCCTTCCAACTCAAACCATTCTATGAAGGTCCCTTCCAACTCAAACCATTCTAAGATAAGATGCTGCCCAGAAGAGCCTCTATAAAACATATTTTTAGTACGTCTTTCTGTTTTGGAACACTTCAGGCACTTTATAGTTTTCCAGACCAATCTTTTTAAAGTATCTATTATCATTCAGATGGTGGAGGATGCTGGTGCAGGTCAATTATTCAACACACTCTTGCTTTAACAGCTGAGCTGCAGAATTGCATATATTGGCCTTACAGTCCACAGAAGCACAGTGCCCACAAATGAAGCACTGGCTGCTTTTTATATGACAAACTTGCTATCAGAGGAGCCTGGGGAATACGATCAATACATAAATCAACACCTTGGGGAAAAGAAGTCGAATTGCAGGGTTTCTACTCTGAGAGAACCAATTTTGTGAGTCATGCAGTTCACAAGTGAACGTTAGAGGAGTTCTTGGGCTTTAGCTTTTTGCAGTGCAGAAGTTGCCAAACTCTACTGATTGCTCTGCCTGTGCAAAAAGATATGAAATAATTTCATATGCAAGGTTCCCCTCCTAATGTGTGTTTAATTAAAAACTTAATTGACTTGAGCTAAGTATTTTTAGACCTTGGTAAAGTAAATGAACATCTAAAGCTCCCTTGAGGCCATTATAACAAGCACCATCCAGAAAAAAAGGCTTTACCATGGCACAGAGCAAAACCAAGATGTGTGAAACAGCCAAGATGGTGGTGGGTGGCTCTGAACTGGGCAGTGGGGACCCCACGCTAGGGCAGGGTTTTGTTCTGTTGCTGGAAACTGTTCTGGTTTCTACTCTCCAAGAGATTTTCTTGTCTGTATTTCTGTTATATATACATATTTTTAATGGAGTAGCATTTTGCAAGTAGTCATCTCACTGGAAAAGAGCTTGAACTGTTCTAATTAGTGCGGCCTTTGAGGACATCTTGTGTTTTCACTGTAAGGGGATCAGCACACAGTACTCTCCATTAATGGTCTGTGTAACAGGAACTTTAAGAAAGAAAGGGGAAAAAATCCCACAAAACCAATGATTAGAAATGCCATCGTGATATCTCTGTGCTGAAATAATCTAGTGAAATTGCCAGGTAGGCTAACACCTGAAGATCCATTGAGAGGACCCATTCCCCAGGACGCAGTTTTGGGAATTGCAGCTTTCTGTATCTGTGGGCTTGGTTTCCAGCTGAGTCTCTGCCAACCATCTCTGCTGGGGTTGCACGCAAACCTTGGAGACCACCTAGCAGAGAGCAGAACACAGGGAGACAGCCACCAGAGACTCAGCCCCAGAGCCACATGCAGCTATTTCTATATTCAAACATTACTTATCAAAATTAATTAAAACTGATTCAGCAAATCTGCTAATATAAAGAGTCTGGTTACAAATTCTTTGAATTCAACTTACGTTCACCCAGCACAGATTGTATTTATCTAGCGGAAGTTATCAGCAGAATTTAGGCCTGAAGTCCAAGCAGCCAAAGCACAGATTGGACTGAGAACTTTGGGTTAGCAGCTAGCTACACATCCCTAGACTGATGCTGCTGGGAATTCGTAAATAAGCCAAGCCTGTAGTTAATACCTTTAACAACCATAAGCAGCGTGTTAGGATGCAGAGATGGGAGCAGCTGACACTTGGGTAACAGTCTAACACAAAAGATATCTACAGGAGGAATCATAGAATCATTGAGGTTGAAAAGACCACTAAGATCACCAAGTCCAACCCCAGCCCATCCCACTATGCCCATTATCTGTGTCTCTCGGTGCCACATCTCCATGGTTCTTGAACACCTCCAGGGACTCCACCACCTCGCTGGGCAGCCTGTGCCAATGCATTACCAATCTTTCTGAGAACAGATTCTTGCTAACACTGAACCAGAAGCAATCAGGCTTATGGTTCTGCCTCACAGTACTGCTTGGGTTCCTCTTGATCTGGACTGTGCTGTAGAAAGGCAAATTTCACAGGAGCAGGAAGAAACAAAGCAAGAAGCAGCTTGTCTAACAGGATACCTAGGGAACTCAGTTTTCAATGAGGAAAGCCCTTGGGACTGGTATTTTAGTATGGCTATACAGATTATCTATACAGATAATCACTGAATAAAATACAGAACATTTGCAGAGCTGGACCCCCTTCACTTCCAGAAGCTGCTCTGGTCACGATAGAGAAATGTCCTTCCAAAGGTGCCTCAATCTGCACGATGAGAGTAACTCTCAGAGCTGGGAGTGCCACCACAGACTCTAAATCATACGGACTTCACTCCAGCACTCTGCTCTCCCAAGGATGGGAGTAAAATTCAGGGAAGAAAGCAGAGGAGGAAGAATATTGCTCCGTTTGTTATAGAAATAGTAGCTTTGTAATGGTGAAGCCTGACTTCCCCTGAAAGCGGTCTTTTGATTGGGAAGCAGAATGCAGCCACCTACTGTTATTATGTACAGAGTTTTTTTAGTACACACACACATATATTTATAAATAGATATATAGTACATCTTCCCCTTCTTAATATTAGCCCTTCTTAGATATTTGTGTGACAGAAGCTCAAACAGCAAAAGCACGTAGGATGGAAATGGAAGCAAAGTGCATATTCTCTCACTGAGATGAGAAAGGCATTCAGCAGAATTAAATGTCTCCAAATTCCATTAAGATCAGGTTGCCAGAGCCAGAGCCAGTTATGAAAAACAGAATAAGTAAAAAGGAGGTAATTCTATGTTTTACTCTTCCAGGTCAGGCAGTGGAAAGCAGGGAGATCATTACTGTGAAAGGAGGTCTTCAGGGATCCTTAGGACTCAGCCTGACCAGCAGTACATTTCTGGGCTTTGTTCATGAGCTCTTGGCTAGATAAATCAATTTATGCTACAGTTTTTCATTCCTTTCCCCACTTGCTTTACATTTGCTTCTGGAAAGGATAAGATTTTTACATGATGGATTTTTGTTCTGTTCCTAAAAAGTCATGTATTCCTTCACACAGCAGTTCATCTTAGTAGACGAGGTGCCTGATCCTTTTTAAGCCTCTTTCATGGTATAACGGATGGATTTTCCCTCTCTGCTGCTTCTCCTGAGCCCAGCAGCCATGTGTCGGGCACAGCTGGGCGGCACAGCGGAGGTGCCAGCATGCACACCCTTAGTATCTGACCAGCATGAGCAATGGTGCTGGCTGGCTCCCCAGGCAGCTCCATCTCTTGCATTCCTGCGTTGACCTTGCATTTACATCCCTGCCCTTCTCCTACCGTCCAGATTTTGACCTAGTAAGATTCACACATTGAATAATAAAACAAACCCTTGAAGTCTAACACCTAATTTCCACCACATGCTCCTTCCATCTCCCCAAGGCTTGCTTTCTTCTGCAGCAAAACACCACAGCCAGAGTTTGATCTCCCATCCAAGCGAAGCAGCGTGTTTCTCATTCTGCTAGTTTAAACACATCCTCATTTCACCTAACACTTTTGTGGGTATTCAGATCAGGTGTGTATTCTCAGCACATCTGTGGGCAATTATCCCGCACAGATCCTGCACTGCTCCATTCAGTTTCCCACCCATGAAGCTGCAAGGCATGGCATGGCATTAGTTAAGCTAAAGACAAGTGATGCTGATTTTGAGATCCTCAAACATATCCTAAAGTGTGAAATGCCACCAGATAACTTCTAGTTCTTCAGCTATGAATCACATCATTAAGCAGTCCCTGGTCTATCCTGGATTTGGGAATGCCTTGGAAAAAAAGATGACCAATTTGCTGTTGCTTCATTCTTCACTACGGTGTAGTCTCTGTTACATTTGTACTTGATGTCTAATCCATTTGATGAAGGTGGGCAGTGATAAGATTTGAAAGGAGATATTCAATTACGGCCAAAAATAAACCACAGTTGTATTTGTTGATTGTTAAAAATGTAATGCAGCTGTTTGCAAAGGAGAATGTGATATATCATCGTAGCATGAGAAGGTCTGAGATTTAATGGTCTGGCCCCAAAAAAGCATCTTGTTCAATTCTTTTCCTTTCTGCAACTTTCTTGTCTATCTCAGTGCTTTTTAGTTCATGATTTCCTACCATGAATCCTCCCTGAAGGTGAGGCACCTCCGCTTGATCATCACCAAGAGATGGAGTCTTTGCTGGGGAGCTCCAACCACACCAGAATCATGGTGTGTGTGAATGGGGCCGGGTGCTGGGCTCTGCTGATCAGAATTAAGCAGCAAGAGGATGCATTTTCAGCTGGGACTGTAGAACACGAACAGCGATGTTCCTTGGAGCAGACTGGTGCTGGCACAAGAGCTGTCAGCAAATCCGTGCCATTCAGGAAAAACTGTGCTTTGGAAATACTCCTCCCACCTTGCTATGGAAGGATGTACTTCCTCAAAGTCTTTTAGGGCTTTCAGAGGTATCTACGATTATTTAGGATGAAGTTTGCCTTCAGGAGATCCATTGGATCTTTTGGCTCCATCTTCTTCTCAGCCCAACGTGCTTCTCCTTGGCACTGGGCTGCCTGTGCACGTGTAGTCCCAGGACAGACAAGAAGCTGCTCTGTGCTCTCTATCAAGACCCTGATCTTCCTGCCGAGGGCACTGGGGGCTCACTGTAAGGATTCTGGAAGCCCCCCTCCTCACCACATGGTGCAGAGCAGGGTTTCTAGGCATCAGCCTCACTCCCACAAGGAGGTGCTCATGAAGATGTAATCTATAGAGCTCCGTGTTTTATTTTAGAGAGGGAGGCCAAACCTATTGTTCCACAGTCCTTTATATAGATGTAAAGCTAAATGTGGCTTCCTGGGCTAGAGCTGCATGGCCCAATGATGGCAGGAAAGCCTCAGAGAAGAGCTCAGCTTGTGTCTGTGATACAAGAGGAGCTTGTGGTCCCTTCCAACATGCTTCCCATGTCCAAGCAAGAAGTTCAAGTTATGGCAGCAGAGGCTTGGTAGGAGCAGGTCTGGGTTTGGTCTCTGGGATGTGCAATGGTGTTTGGAAGAAAACAGGAACAAGTTCATGTCACTGTTGCTCTTAGGTGTTGCCAGTGTGGGTGTCTCCTCTTCCACTTGGACAATACTCTGTTTCCTCAAGTTTAATGGGTTGCGGAAACCATAACACCTTGCTATGGGAGTTGCCATTGAAGGCATTGGTTTGTCTTTCAGTGGTTTCCCTTCTGCAGTGTCTGTAGCACAATGCCAGGTGTCCACTGGAAACCTTCCTTCCATCTCCTCCTAATTACTCAGCCTAATCCTTGTCTGCCTGCCATCAAGCCAAGCAGCCTTGTGAGACATTAATGTGTTTCGTGGTTGTAGTTAGCTTGCCAGCATCAATGACATTTGGAAAGACGGTGATGAGTCATACAAGACAAATGGTTACTGCCTTCTGCTTTTTTTTATGTATGCATATAATTAGATCTTTTCAGCACAAGAGAAAGCAGCCCTTGTCCAGCTTGTCAGGACAATAATAGAAAGGGAAAAGAAAATCTTCTTTGGCAACTTACTTCAGCCTGAGAAGTGCTTTTCATGATAAGTGTCAGACATGATTTTTTTTTCCTCAGAGATTTATAATACAATTTCATTGCTGTTGCCAGAAATACAGTAGAGCCATGAAACACAAGTGTTGGAAGTAAAAATTCTGCAGCTATTTAAATAGGTACTGGACTGTGGCACTCTGTGGGATAAATTGCCTTTCTCCTCTGGTGGTTTTGTGCTCTCCTCCCACTCAGAACATCACGTATCACTCTGGCACTGCTGCTCTTTCCTTCCAAGGTAAGCATTTGCATCGCCCCTCCCTCACATTAGACACTAAACGTTACCACTCAGAACCCAGAGCTTCTTGTTTCAGACCTTGATGCTGATTCATTGAGCAGTTTCTGGCAAGTGAAGGAGGCTGACAAAAACGTCCACCCATTTCTGATGACTCAGTTTGAGAGCTGCGGTACCTCTTGGGCTTGAATTTCTTGAAGGGCTTTGAGAGCCCAAAGTGCCCATTGAGTTACACAAGGCTGCTGCAAACCCAGCCTTGGTATCCCAGTCTGGGCACTTAGGGGGAATGTTGGCCTTACGCACTGCGTCTGGTTTTATGGCTCACAGGGGAAATACCAACACTCCTTCTGGACAATAGGCTTTTGTTTGCAAAACACAGTGATCCATAGGAGAAAGTGCCATGGTGTAAGCAGGGAAAGTAGGGTGCCCATGTTACAAACCTGACCATCTGATAATTAGGACGTGCCCTTTTACAGGCAGAAACATTTAGCTTAGAAGTACTACCAAATTTCTGTTGGACTATCAGTCAGTGTAGGACTGTGATCTGACAGCATTAGATCTTTTTCCAGGGGATAAATTGCCCAAGGTCCCCTCAAGGTGTCAGATGAAGATTCGGATGGTGCTGCTCGCTGCCATAGAGAGAAATGCCCATGTGTGGTTGGGCTGAAATGAAGCAGCACCAAACAATTCAAACACACAAGTAGAAAAGCATTCAGGAGCTGTCACCATTGTAAGTCATCAGCAGCACAATGCCTTTTGTGCTTCTGAATAAGTTTTTCAGCTTCCGTAAACTTCTGTAGCTCAAAGTAGAAACCGTAACAGAGCAGGATTTGGATACAGAGCCCACTTTGTTCAGCACCTACAGCAGTTGAGGGGTTTTGAGCAGAGCTATGGGGAGAACAACCACAGGCCCACCTGGAAACAATACCTTGCCTGCTTGTACCAACAAGAAACCCAGGTAAAATACCAGAAAAGGGATTGAAAAATTCATTTTCATGTACCAAGGACACTCATCCTTTTAGCATGAGTCCCACAGTCTGTGCTCCAGGGACTCCCTTGAGATCACCCTCATCTTTGTCCTGCTCTTTGTTTGCTCCTCCAACACCAGTAAAGACTGGGGTGGGTCAGCACTGGAATGGGAGGCTTTTATTCTGTTTTCAGGTTTGGTCTTGGAAGTTTTGAAAGAAGTGTCCTTTCTCCTCTCCAAGTGGAATCCATTTGGTAACCCAAAATTTGAAGGGAGCGTATAAACAGGAGGGTGAACGACTGTTTATGAGGGTGGATAGTGATAGGACAAGGGGGAATGGTTTCAAACTGAGACAGGGGAGGTTTAGGTTAGATTTTAGGAGGAAGTTTTTCACACAGAGGGTGGTGACGCACTGGAACAGGTTGCCCAAGGAGGTTGTGGATGCCCCATCCCTGGAGGCATTCAAGGCCAGGCTGGATGTGGCTCTGGGCAGCCTGGTCTGGTGGTTGGCGACCCTGCACATAGCAGGGGGGTTGAAACTGGATGATCATTGTGGTCCTTTTCAACCCAGGCCATTCTAGGATTCTATGGAAATTGCCCCATAGGATGAAAAATGTTGGGCACTTCATAAAAACACCCCAGTGATTACAAACACTTGCTGTTATTTTCTTCTACTCTGTCTGTAATTCCATAACTATATATATTTTCTTTCTGCCTTGAAATAATGATTGCTGTGATAATAAATGCCTGATGAACTCTGTTCTAGGCTCTGGCAATTCTCATTGATTTCACAGGGTATATTTTGGGAGGATCCTGATTATTCAGCAGAATGATGTAGGGCTACGTGTCATTCCATGCTCTTTACTTCAAGAATGTAAATTAGACACAACTGGGAGAGGCAAAATGAGGATTGTGTATCCCCTCCACAGCCTTTGGAGAAGGGAGCAGAGAAGCAATGCAGAGCAGCTGAGCTGCTGAGATGAGTGTAGAGCTTCACACCTGGCTGAATCAAGATAGACAGGAAAGCGAATGCTCACTTCTTCCTTTTACTCTTCATGCAGCTGCCCTGCATAAACGATGCTGAACAAGGGGCCGTACCTTCACGAGGCTCTTCCTGAAAAGACAAAGGAAGAGAAAACAAACACATCTGACATTCCTCAGGCCCCATTTATCCAGTCCCATATTATTTACAATATCATAGAACCATAGAATCACAGAATGGCTCGGGTTGGAAGGGACCTCAAGGATCATGAAGCTCCAACCCCCCCACCACAGGCAGGGGCACCAACCTCCACATTTAATACTAGACCAGGCTGCCCAGGTCCCCATTCAGCCTGGCCTTGAACACCTCCAGGGACGAGGCATCCACAACCTCTCTGGGCAGCCTGTTCCAGCACCTCACCACTCTCACAGTAAAGAACTTCCCCCTGATATCCAACCTAAACCTTCCCTCCCTCAACTTAAAACCATTTCCCCTTGTCCTGCTGTTATCTACCCTTTCAAGGAGTTGACTCCCCTCCTGTTTATAGGCTCCCTTTAGGTACTGAAAGGCTGCAATAAGGTCACCCCGCAGCCTTCCCTTCTCCAGGCGGAACAAGCCCAGCTCCCTCAGCCTGTCTTCGTCTGTCTTCTCCAGCCCTCTGATCATCTTTGTGGCCCTCCTCTGGATCCTCTCCAACAGCTCCCTAAATAGGAGGGAGGGAGGGAGATAGATAGATAGACAGACAAACAGACAGATTCATTCTGAGCTTGTTGGTTTGGTTGCCAGCACCAGAGAAAAAACAGAGTTTGGTATACGCACTTTTAACAAAACCCTCTATCCTTAAATGATGAGATGTTGTGATATCAGTTTTTTTTCCCTTTCCTTTTCCTGTTTAATTTCACTGCTGGAGTTGAAAAGGACCACTTCAAGCAGGCTTTATTACGTTCAAAAGGCGATCTGCTATTTCTGAAGTAACAAACCCGACGTAAAACACTCCAGACCTGCCCATCTAAAAAAAAACCCACTCGTTTTGCAGACCAGGTGCCCGCGTGGAGGCGGATCCGGGAGGCGGGGCGGGGCGGGGCGGCAGCACCGAGGGCTCCCGGGGGATTGGGACCGAGGTACCGCCGGCTGCCGGTAAGTGGGGCCAGGCTGAGGGCACCGGGAGACCCCCGGCACTGAGCTGGGAGTGCTGGCTGTGCCTCCCCGAGCTCTCGTTGCTGGGGGCTTTTCACGCGGGTTGGGGCTTTGCATGCTCGGGGGTGGGGGTTTTGTACCCCCAGGGATGCGCAGCTCGCCCGTGGATTCTGCACCCCCCGGGATGCGGGGTTTTGAATCCCAGGGGATGGCGTTTTGCACCCCCACATCACGGGCTTTTGCATCCCGGGGGCTGCAGGTTTGCATCGTGGGTGCTGGTAGCCTTGGGGTTGGGGGTCTGTACCCCACGTCTTGAAGATCTGTAGCCCCAGTAGTTGGGGTTTTGCAGGCTTGGGGTTGTGAGCTTGCATCCCTGCATGTTGGGGTTCACACCTTGCCTTTTGGGGTTTTGCTCCCCCAACACCTGTGGGCCCTCCCTCGCATTCATATTGTGGCTTTAACTTTGCCTTGAGTTTTACTGCTGCATGCCAGCTCCTCAGAGAAGAGCAGCAGACTCACTTCTGCAGGGTTTGATGCACGGCGATGGAGCAGATGATGCTCACATGCAGCCCAGCTCTGAGCACTGAGTGGGAATGGACTGTGGTGTCCTGCATGCTGCACCCCACTGCTGCTCTGTGATGCTGCTGTGATGCTTCACCCAGCTATGGCCATGGTCAGGTTTGAAGGTAAGGACCATTGCTTGCTGCTGGTGTGTTTCCATACCTGCTCTGGAGTTATTCTGCCTGATTTGGGGGTGGAAATAAATCATCTTTTGTGCTAAAAACACTGCTCTGCAGATGGAAAAAGGGAGAAAGAGCAGTGCTGGGGTGTGCTTGCTGGTGCAGCCTCCTTTTAGGCATGCTTTACGTGCCTGAAGAGCTTTGTGGGTCCTTTCCAACTCGGGATATTCTGTGGTTCACTGCTTTACAGGTGGGAGCACCGGGAGGAGGCACAGCTGCATGTTGCCCTGTGCTTTTACTTGGTTCGGCAGGGTCTGGCAGCAAAGTACATCGCTTGGAAGGATGGCCCGTCCTGTTTTGTCCCAGAAGTTTTAAGATTACTGCTTTTCTGTGTTAACAAGGCTCCTGGTGACTCAGGAGGGGCATTTCTTAACAAGCAAGAAAGAAGTTGCTGGCTTATCTGTATAACACAGTGTGCAGACGTACATCCAGGGACTGTAGGTGGGGATGCTTGAAATGCAGCCAGGTGCAGCAGGCCCCTGTTGTCTGCACCCTGAGCCCAGTCCTGAAGTTTCAAGCATCCACCATCCCTTCTTTTTGCTGAATATTTCTTGCTGGAGAAATGGCATAGACAGCCAGCTGAGGAGCATCTGACTTCCAGCTGCTCAGTCTGTCTTTGTGTCATAACCAAACAATAATACGAGTGTTTCTTTGATGCCTTGTGAGTGTGGACATGTTTTTCACCTCTGTTTGAGCACTGCTGTGTCCTTCTCCTAGATGTATCCTGCATTAAGCAGCTTGCTGTTAGATTCTTACTAGGAAAGACCTTCTAAGCCAGCCTGTACCAGTAACTAAGGTGGCACTTGAGCATCATAGAGAGGCTGCAATGACAGACTCTGAGACCTGAGATCTCTTTGAAATTCTAGTGCAGTGTGTGCTCACAGATCATCACCAGAGCAGCAGTAATGATCTGCTTTGTTTGTACAAATGTTTGCACATACCAAAGAATCACATGGGCACAGCCATGGCTGGCACATGAGGGAAGATGTGACTGCTAAGCTCGTGTTGCAGTGTCACATCTAAAAAGCTCAGGCAGCAAACGCAGCGCTCCCATCTGTAACTATTCAGGGGCAAAGGAAGAAGAGAAGAAAAATTGAAATTGAGTGAAATCTGAGTTTTCTATGTCTTGAGAGCCCATCTTAATGCTGTGAGGCCTGACCTGAAAAATTGCAGAAAAGCTTTTATGAGGCTCAGTGACCGAGCATTAAATGGAAGGAGAAATTTAGCTGTGAAGTGGTGGCCTTCCGTGATGATGCAAGGGAAGGAGCCTGATTGCTTCCCACCTTTGTATGTGCAGCAGTGGGTTCTGATCTGAGCATTGCCGTTCAGGAAGGAGATCTTTAGATCATGAAAAGGTCATCTTAGTGCTAAGTGCCAATCAAAAGCAGCAAACAACATTAGGAATTGCAGCGAGAAGGAATCAGAGACAAAACAGGGAACATCATTATGTCGTTATATAAATGCACAGTGCTTTTACTTCTTGGAAATTGTTTGCAGGTTTGGTCTATCACAGTGTTAGAAGAACTGCCAGGCTGTCCAGGAGCCTGAAATTGCTTCTGTATGAGGAATAAGCAAGTTGTTGAGGGCTCTTCATGCTGACTAAGTGACGATGAGGGTGCTGGGGAGTGTGACAGGCATTAAAGGGCCCATCGCTGGTATACTGCGCCATGGGGACATTTATCCTGACCCACTGAGGAGCTGGGAGCTTCCTCTCCCTCCTATGCACAGAAGGGAACACAAGTCTGCTGCACCCAGGTCCCTTTGGGGTTACTGGCAGCTCTGGTTGTGATTCAGAGCCTGGGATGGAGCTGCCCGCTGTTCTCTACCTGTGGGAGAAAAATCATACATTGAGAGCCCAAAAAACAAACAGGACAATCCAGGCTATATATACTGAACTATGGATTATGAAAGCACCCAGCCTGGGAAGCGCTCTCACCTCATCTGTGGATAACATGAGTTGATCCCAAGAATGTATTTTGTGGCTATTGCTTGGTGCTAAGTGGGATTTAGCAGAGCTGCTTTAATTTGGCTTTCAGTTGCTTGCTTGAGTTCCTTCTGCTCTCAGCACTCTTCACTTGTCCTTCACAGGAGAGCTTTTAATTGCCAGGAAGAACTTCAGCCAGCGTGGCATGTTGTATCAGACACTTCTGGGCTGATGACCATGGATGGTGATGGCAGAGGTACAGCAGGGTGCGTGGATTTCTATTGAAGCCAACCAAACTTAAATGTTTTCTCTACTTCCTTTCGCTGTGTTAATATTTTCCCCTTTTTTCTCTCTTTCAGCTCTTAACAGTGGGAAGATGCTGATGGACAGAAATGAGTCGTGGCTCTCTAATTTCTCTTCTACATCATCCTTTGTGAAAGGAGCTGGCAGATGGGCAGGGATCGGCCTCCAGGAGGTGGCCATTGGGCTCATACTCACCCTCATTGACTTGGTCACTCTCCTGGGAAATACAGTAGTCTTTATTTGCCCGGTGGTGGAAAAGAGGCTGCGGACTGTCACCTACATGTTTATCATGTCCTTGGCCATGGCAGACTTCCTTGTAGCTTGCCTTGTCATGCCGTTCAGGTAAGAAGTGCTCTCCCAAGATCTGAATGCTGGGTCGGTGATTATAGATGTTTTCGTGCCTCAGTTTCCTGACCCAAACTTGTTGGGTTTGAATGGAGAGGTTTCTCTCGCTGGCTATGGGGGGGCTCTGGGTTAATGGAGCCAGTCTGAATGTTGCTGAATGTTTTGGCAGCGTTCGGAGGATGCGAGGTGGGGGCAGCCCCAGGTGTGTCATCATTAACTGCAGTGCCTGCGTGGGTGCTGCTAACGTTTCAAAGGTAGAGCAAATCACGGAGGGTATTTTCCCCTCATCTCTCCCAGTCTGTTGAAATCAGCGCAGTTAAATTATGTGCAGTTGGTTTTATGCTGCTTTAACCTTCTCTTTCATCTTCTGGTAGTGGGAGGGAGAAGTAAAAATAATCCTTACATCCTTACTCGTGTAAGAAAATGAATGATTTTAGATTAATGGACGTGATAGGCTATTGCAGTGGTGTTATTCTTCATATTCAGGGCAAAACACTGAATTTTCATCATTCTTTCTGGCTCAGACAACGCAACAGTGGGGTTTGTTGGGAAGGTTGGTGACCTTTCAAGACTGAGCATTTGCTTACGTAAACAGACAAGAAACACTGCAGTGCTCAGTGGGAAATCAAATGTGATTCACTGCGTCTGAGGAATTGTTTTACACACATTACCATTGCAGATTGATAACTGTCACTGTTGGCATGGGGACAAAGGCCATCTCCTCCTCTCTCTGTACAAAAGTAAGGATTTTGCCTTAGTAGAAGTAATTTATGCTCTCCCTTTATTTAGTGAAGGAAGTGGTGGAGTCCCATCCCTGGAGGTATTTTAGAGATGTGTGGATGTGGCTTGAGGGACATGGGTTGGTGCTGGGACTTGGTAATCTCAAAGATCTTTTCCAACCTGGATGATCCTATGGTTCTATGAAACCAAAGCAGCTTGCCTGTGGGCTCTGCTGTCTCATGCTGCAAAGTGGCCATAAGTCTGTGTATAGCTGGTGGCTGCACTGCATTCAGTGCTCTTGGAGCTGTATAAAGCAGCTGAAGTCTTTTACCCCAGGGACAGCTTAGCTGTAGGGTGACCTAACCTGCTCCTACCCTATTGAAGTCACCGGGAGTAAGGCAGAGACCTCACCAAGGAGATTCATATTGCTGATGGTTCTCAGCTGCACATCCACGTTGCTCTTCCGAATTGCAGTTTGCTCCTCAGTGGGCATGGCAGCACATGTCAAAGGGAAGGAAAAGAGCTGGAGCCCTTCAACAGCATTGCACTCTGCTAATGCACTTAGAGCAGTTATCATGCTCTAAAACAACCTTTCCCAGTAGTTTTAATGAACCGCTGCTAATTAAATGCAGAGTGGGCGTTGATTCCTAGCTCCTGACATCACGTTGGCTGTTTCTGCCATCCTAAGAGCCCACCTAAGGGCACTGCAGTGCTGTGGCTCTGCTTCCACTGTACTTGACCTTAAAGCTGTGAAGTTAGAGGATAATTAAAGCTTTGCAGGAACAGGTTGTTACTCAGCCCTCCACATCAAATCCACACGCAACGGTTATTGCAGCAGCACTCCAGGAGCTACAAGAAGGGGAAGCAAACCGCATCTAGCTGAATGCTATAGGAACATGCATCAGCTTTCCTACAGCTGCCATATGTTCCTTCCATCGCTGCTCACTTCTTACAGGCCCCTCTGGCTTTGTAGGGAATAATTTTGGCACAATGCCTGCTTTTTGCTGGTGTGTTCCCTTGGCTGAGGCGTTTCTGAGCTACATAATGTACAAGCTGCATAGGCTTCCTCCTAGCCTCTGTTATTTTAACCCAATAGTTGAAAAGTGGGCACCTCCCACACCTTATGACCTGGGGAGGATTGATAAAGCTCAGTGCTTCAAAGGGCACTGGAAAAAGCTGTGATAAACAAAGCTGTGCAGGTGTAAATGTGAGGAGCTCTGGGGACAGAGCACTTCTTACAACACAAGCAGGAAGCACGGGTTTGATCTTCAGCCACGTTCTACGCATGGGTTAATGCTCTGGATTGCACTTGAAGGGCAAATCTCTGATCTTCACTTTTCTGTGCACTCCTCTCGAGCACCTCCATGTGAAAGACATTATTTCAGTGCAATCCTGAAATACATTGAATTAAAAGCCTTTCTAGCTTTGGTTTCTACCCATTCCTCTTGCAGCATCATTTACGAGGTGACGGGGATGTGGTTGTTTGGGAAGCTGTTCTGCAAGGTCTGGATCTCCTTTGATGTCATGTTCTGCACTGCTTCCATCGTCACTCTGTGCTTTATCAGCTTGGACAGATACTGCTCTGTGGTGACCCCATCTCACTATTCCAGAAGGATGTCCCGTGGCAGGTGAGTGCAGCTGCTCCTCATTCCAGGTCCCTCCAAATTTTCACTTGGCTACAGCCCTGTAACAAGTAGGGACCAAATAAGCTATTGCCATTTTCTGCCCCAGATCAGAACTGTGTGACAAAAGGAACTTTGCTCCGTTTAAGGTTTTGCAGAATGTTGCTCCTGTCAAGGTTTCATGTGAAACACTGAAGTGAGGACTGCAGGGCGGAGAAGGTTGTCTGAGGGTAAAGGCTGGATGCTGATACCGAAACCAATCAGAAAAATCTACCTGCTGTTACTTTAAATATTAATAAAAATCCTTTGTAAAACCTTTCTTCCTGTTTTTTTTTTCTTTTTTTTTTCTTTTTTTTTTTCCCACCTGGCTCAGAGCAGCTCTTACACTGACCCCAGTTCTGCAAGCCACTGATCTTAGTACTCAGTCATTAGAGTTGTTCATGTATGGACTTATTGTACTCCAGCCTTTTCTATGCTCGATGGCTTCTCAAAGCCCTCTGGGACTATTGAACAGTGATAGCCCACAAAGGTTACATGGGGATTGAATTGTACTGGATGTTCTCAGCTCGAAGTAACTCAGACCCTCTCTCCCCTCTCCATCTCTTTCCTTTGGCAGATGCATTGTGATGACCTGCACAGTCTGGGTATACTCCTCCCTTATTTCCTTCCTTCCCGTCATGCAGGGCTGGAATGAGATCCCCGGGGTGGACTTTGATGCAGGCAGAGAATGTATCTTCGTCACCAACTGGATTTTTGCCATCGTAGCATCTGCTCTTGCGTTTTTCGTCCCCTTCGTGGTCATGTGCAGTATGTACTTCTTCATCTATCGAGCTTCCCGGCTCAAGGCCACTCGTGTCATGTCTCAGACCCTGGAGATCCACTACCACCCTAACAGCAAGCGGCAGAACCACCTGCAGCTGGAGAACAAGGCCACACGGACCATTAGCATCATCATTTCTGTCTTTGTGCTGTGTTGGCTGCCATACTTTGTCCTGAACGTGTGGCTTGCTGCCAGGGGCAGCAGCTCCGCCAGCACGGTCCTGGTTGAAACCTTCAAGGTCATCACTTGGTTAGGGTACTGCAACTCTACTATCAACCCAATGCTCTATGCTTTCCTCAACAGGGACTTCCAGCGGGCCCTGAGGAAGCTGCTCATCTGCAGGCACAGGTCTCAGGTGGACATTGGAGAAGACATGGTTTCCATAGCCACCTTCACCAAGACTGCTCCAGACTTGGATTATAGCATTACAGTGCCAGGGCCCAATGATGCCCAGAAGGGCAAGCCCAAGCAATAGGGTCCAGAACCAGTTGCTGGAGGAGGTGGTACAGAATATGCAAGAGCGTGTCCTAATGGAAAAATAAGTGTCTTGAAAATAGGGGAAGAAGGGACTGGAATGTGACAGCTGGGGGCATATGGTTAAAATGCAATTATTCCACAGTTCTACGAACAAGGACCAGTTTGTTACAGCAAATGGAGCAAACTCCTTCCTGGGTAATTATTTTTTAAAGTATTTCCTAAGACAAATTCAATCTTCATGCTTGAGAAATATTTTGGTATGATAACATCATAACGTGACTTACTCTGTATATATCGTGCTCATCTCCTGCAGCTTAAGTTGGAACAGTCTTTCTGATCCAGCCACTGTAGCTCTTATCTTGCACTTTTCATGATAAATTTAACCAGTTTTAGTAGTGCACCTGTGTCATTCTGTGAACGGGAGGTGATGGGAAGGATGCTGCCAAGGAGCAGAGGCTGCTGTTCAATAAAGACAGCACGGGGCTCAGCTGCATTCTCTCTGCAGTTTGAGCTGCAGGTTACAGGTGCCCAACACCAGCAAAGTTACTTCTTTGTAATGCACTGTGATGTCTATGCAGCTGTGCTACGAGCTGAGCTATACAGTACTGATGGACCACACACACTTGTAAAAAGGTTGAGATACCTCATGCCTTGCTTCCTGCTCTGTCTGTACCTCCTTTCCATGCAGCACTGGGCAAGTACAGGACAGGAAAGTAAAGCAGTTACAGATACAGACTGCCAGTTCTAGCTGCATGAGACTGCCACCTGCAGCACACAGGTGCAGCTTTTGAACAGAAGCTACTACTACTGTTTTAAATAAAAAAGTTTATTAAATCATTTAGACTTTAAATAAGTCACAGTAATTAATGCACTCAACAATTATAGCGAGTGCATTCTGTACACCACCAACCCAAATGGATTGATTCTGTATTTTATAAATAAACATATTTACAGTGAGAAATAAAAGCACGGCATTAGGCAGTTAAATTAGCAGATTACACAAATGCCTACCAGTTGATTTTAAAGTACAAATCTACAAGATTACATACGGCACGTATGACTTCATTAGGTTTAAATTGTCAGAATCACAACATTTTTGTACATAATTTTTTACTATGGCTCTTCCAACCGTTGCCTATAAGCCCTCTTTTAATGGCAAAAAGCTCCTCTCCCTTCCCTACTGGTTTATCTGTATAAAATGCATTCCCTAAGACCTACTACAGTGTAGAAAGATGAAAAAATTTCCTCTAAAGACTGGCTATGGAGAGTGACAATATGTACAGCTGTGGTAATTTTTTTGCTTTAAAAATAGTGCAGATTCCCAGTTTACCTACCAGGGACAAAAAATGGAGTCCTCGTTTTGTGGTTTTTCTTTTGCTTTTCCAAAACGATCTTCATTTCACCAAAGAGCAAGTGATTCAGATGTACACTCACTAGGCTTAGAGACTGTAATTCGCTCTATAAAAATACAGTATTTTAATTCTATTTACATGTTACAGATCTCTCACTTACCCAGCAAGCAGACATATACAAGCTTCAGGAAAAAAATAAAAAGGTATTAAAAAAAAATCTTCCAGAAATCCCAACCCCCCAAAAAGAGATAATGGAGCAACACCATTGGTAAGCACGGGAGCTGAACCCACCTGCCAAGGAGAGTTAAGGTAAGAAAAATGGAATGTGGAAAGTGTGGTTACTGACTTTCGTTGGCTGTCAAAGTAAACAAAAATCTGTCCGACATCTCTTAAACGTCACCTATGGCAAAAGAAAGTTTCAGTAAACATTTCCAAGATAGACATTCTGCATCATAGGATCCTTCTGATGAACAATCCCTTTAAAACCTGCTGAGCGGAAGAAGCGATCCTGAGGATAATTATTTGCTTGGTTGTCTCGAATGCTTATTTCCTGATAAACTCATTGTCCGTGACCTCTGCCTAAGCACTGGTTTGGCTGGGAGTTCCAAGTCTTCAAATACAGGATTTTCTATGATTGCGGCCGCCTCTGGTCTTTCAGTGGGACTCGGAGAGAGCATGTCCTTCACCATGATGTACTGAAAGGGAACACGAGACGTGCTACACAAACCCATTCATAAACTCATTATCTAATGCTCTGACTTTGTGTCTGTATAAACAATTGCCTCCTTAGTAATTTGGGAATTAGTACTTTGGCACAGAAGCCAGGAGTGACTTAAATGCTGGGAAATACATTGCTGTAATTCATTCCTTAAATTGTTTTTACTATCAAGGACAACAATCGATTTGGAAACCAAAATCGGCCCAAGATTCAATGGAGTCATAAAACATTTATAATATTTGAAATCATAAGAATTTTAAAATATATTAAGTGTAATTTATGAGTAATTTTTAGCTTCACATTTAACTAAATTTTATAGCAATGCATTAATTTTTGATGGTGATGCCTTTCCTTTAAGTATGAGAATAGTCTGAAGGTTTGTCTCAGTTACTTAACAGAACATCTTTATTAGTGAAAAACAATGTCCTGTTCCAACTGAGCACAGCATATCCCATTGGCCCTGTCACTTGGCAGCTGTGAAACCAGAAAGAATCATAGAATGGCCTGGGTTGAAAAGGACCACAATGATCATCCAGTTTCAACCCCCCTGCTATGTGCAGGGTCGCCAACCACTAGACCAGACCAGGCTGCCCAGAGCCACATCCAGCCTGGCCTTGAATGCCTCCAGGGATGGGGCATCCACAACCTCCTTGGGCAACCTGTTCCAGTGCGTCACCACCCTCTGGGTGAAAAACTTCCTCCTAATATCTAACCTAAACCTCCCCTGTCTTAGTTTAAAACCATTCCCCATTGTCTTATCACTATCCACCCTCGTAAACAGCCGTTCCCCTTCCTGTCTATATGCTCCCTTCCAGTACTGGAAGGCTGCAATGAGGTCTCCCTGGAGCCTTCTCTTCTCCAAGCTAAACAATCCCCGTTCTCTCAACCTCTCCTCATAGGAGAGGTGCTCCAGCCCCTCTCAGAAAGGCTGCTCTCATTTAGCTACTGGTCTGAAGCTACCATGAAAACCCCAAAGCATCTCAGCTTTTTACTGGATGGCTTTTGTTCATCACCTCCTCCTTATCTGCAAGTGTATAGCTCTAAGGATGACTAATTCAGTATATGGTTTCCTACTTGAGAGATGCAGTTCCTGGAGCTAGATCCCATGCAGCCACAATGCTACATCATGCTACCACATTGTCTCCACTTCCACCTGTCTACAACTCTGCACGTTCTCTTTGTGAATATGGATTTGCTGCAAGAATTCATGGCAGGATGTCTGCAACATGAATGACACCAAGTGGCAAAGGGAAGCTGAGTAACACTGTATAGTTACTAGAGATAAACCCTGTGACAGAAAGATCAATGTCCACATTATTATAACTTTGAAACACAGTGAAGTACATCATGGACAGAGAAACGTGTCTTAATAGCAAAGCTGGTGGGCTTGGTACTTTGTTAGTTTTTGTTTGTTTGTTTTCTTTTTTACTTGCAAAGCAATTGGAAAGCAAAGAAAAAAGCTGCAGTTATTAGCATGAGAAATACTTACCTCTTGTGCATATTTCTGAGTGAACAATGTTGGAAAGTTCAGATTTCTGACATCGCTCAGGGTCTGCAGAAATGTTAAGAAAAAGATGAAGCTTTTCCAAAACCCCATTTAACACTATTATTCTTATTTTTCAAGCTGTGCAAACAAATCAGCCTAATGAAGAAAAGTTTTGTTTGAGAGGCTAAGATCACAACACACTTCAATGAGTAAGTTGCTCCTTCTCTCGGCACGCAGCTCAGTCAGTCACTGTTCCTTCCATAAAGAGCACATTGGCTCCACCTAGTGACAGTATTTCCCCCCCACACAAAACCACAGTACTGCAAAACTCTGAGCACAAAACACACGAGTTCTGAAGTTAAAATAAACGCATTATTACTCCACTGAAAGTACAAACTAACCAGTTAATAGTGATGGGCAACAGTCAAACCCCAGTTCATGAGAACTTTATTACAGTAAGCTGCTTCAAACAGTGCTTTTCTCTACCAAGTCAGTCTGCATTTAGTGAAACGTTTTCAGACTTCTAATCTGGAAATAAAGTGTGCTGTCACAGAGAAACTGCTAACAGCCTGAGACAGAGGCAGGTCTCATATTCCTCCTATGGGGGTTCTTCAGTCCTTGGTCACAGACTCCTAGAATTTACTGGGCTCATAGGTCAGGCAGAGCATTCTTTGCATCAGCACATAGCAGTAAAGACTGGCCAATGAAAACATCAGTGTAATAAGCTAGAAGCAAATATTACAGAAGCTAAGCTCTGGAATAGACAATAAATGGCTGGAAGTTCTTTTTGATTTTATCAAAAGGAGTTAAAAAAAAAAAAAAAGCAGGGAAAGTCAGGGCAACCTTCTTACCCTCTTTCTAAGGATCAGAATTCATGAGGTACTGAGTTAGATGCAATTGAGGATTCACTCTGATTAACTGCTTTGCCTCTGTACTCAGAATAGAAACAGGAAGGGCAAAGCTTGTAATCAGTCCTGCAAGGGATCTAAAAACCAAGGAGAGTTATTAGGTATATGTGGCAGTAACACTAATTTCATTTAGGGAATCTCAAATTGGTTTTAGTGCAAGCGGTTCAAATTAAGCACTGTAATTCCTCCTATGCTCTTCATTAAAAAAAGAAACCAACAAACAGAAAATGTTAAGGCAGATAAAGCAAGACCAGAATAAGCAAAGTATCTGGCCAAGCTGCGCTCATGGCATGGTTTTAACTTCTCTGCTAAGCAATCCATCTTCACATGAGCATTTCAAAGCACTAAACATACTGATTTGATAAACACAGGTTGTGACAACTCTCATTCCTGCACAGGTCACTGGTCACCATGCACAAGAGGAAAAACCTTCCTGGCTGTAGCCCTTATTCTTCTCTATGAACTTTTTCCTGATTTGATGCATCTTAACAGCAAGGAAGACGCATCAAACCTTCAAATTCACATTGGATTCAATGAAAGTCACCTGTTACTGGGAACAAGGTGCTTTACACTTGAGCAGGACTTACTGCTAAGATTTTATTATTAGAAAATGAACAATTTTTTCACTTTTTTGATTAAAAAAATACACTGGAAATGCAAAAAGAAGAAACAGTGAAAATGCACAGCATGGCTCCAGTTCCTGAATGAAGAATGAGTTGGTAGGCTTGTAGTTGCAACACTTATTTTTTGCTTAAGACCTTGGATATCTCAGTTCCATAGTTTCTCTTACTTGGCACCACAACAGAGAAGCTTTGTAAAGGAACTGCAGCCTCAATTCAACTGCACACATAAGGAAGACTGCAATTCATTTCCAGTGATTCAGGGAGTCTGGACAAGGCTGATAAAGATTCTGTGTTCCTAATTCCAACACTTTCTTAAAGCTGAGAAGAACCTCTTGCAAGTGTCTTATGAAGCAAACAATTCTTTTAAAGAAGTGATCAAACGGAGGCTAACCCTTGGTGCTGCACCATACCTACCTTGACTCTCTCCATCTGTGTGCTGAAAGGGTAAAGCAGCTCGAAGAGAATCAGTCCCAAAGAAAATATATCCACTTTGTGAGAATAGGTGTTCCCACAGATCTGAAAATTCAGAATTCAGGTTAGGTCGGTCAGTCTAGTCACTGGAATTACATACAGTGTCATCAAACAACTTCCCACACGTGGAACTGATTAGCTCTGTGCAGAGCAGGAAAGCACAGAACAGGTGCTAACTGTAACAGCCTTCTGACACATCAAACTTCAGCAAGAGTATGAGTAAGCAAGCTCCTATCATCAGCTCCCCTTTGCAGACCTAACCACAACGTTTCAACTTAAACCTCCTGTACAACACCACGTTCTTCACTGACTTGAATATTACACAGCCTAGTACATTAAAAGCAAGATAAATCAATGCACCGAAGTACAAATCCCTTTTTTGTGTTTGTTTTTTGCTATTTTATGTTAAAAATATTTATTTTGGAATTCAGTTTAGCTCAAAATTCTGCTTTGATGAGAAATAATGTAAACTTGATTGCAACAGTTTACTAGAAAGACTGCTTGATCTTTGAACTCCCAGGAATTCCAGTGTCTTCCAGGTGGTGCTGGAAATAGCTTTAGAGAACACAAACCTGTTCTGGGCTCATGTAGAGTTTGGTCCCTACTTGTCCTGTGTGTCTGGCATAAGCTGGCATTGGGGTAAGTACCAATTCCTCCTCCTCATCTTGGTCCATAGCAGTTACCAGTCCAAAATCCCCAACCTTTACTACATCATCCATTGTGAAAAATATATTGGAAGGCTGAGAAAACAAACAGGTGGAAAGAAAAAAAACCATGTTACAAACAAGTCTGTGTTTTGGTAGATACAATACATAGTGGGGAATGGCATAGGTAAGTTATCTTAACTCTCCAAACACATGGCAGATTCACATCATGTTACACGTCTGACTCAAGTTTTCTTGTTTTTTTAATTCCAATCTCTGAGTATTACACTCCTCTGCAGCATTATTAACCAGTATGTGGCACAACACCTTATCTTATCAAGAGAAGTAGACCTTGTTCCTACATTTCCAGTCTGCAGTTGGCATTGCATTGGTTATCTGTGGGAATAACCGTTTCTGTAACAGTGCTTAAGAACTTCATGGTTCCCAAGAATTCCTATTTCAAAGTCCATCCAACTTCCTCAGTTAAAAGCAAACCCCCTCTGTGCCAGAAAAGACAGAAGAAAAGGCTTCTAGTTTTCATAAGCATGCAAAAACACAACTATTTGCTTACTGCTGAGGTATCTAACTTGTTAGTTTCACAGTACCCACAGCCTGCCTGTAAAACTGCCACCTGAGCCAGGTCTTATCTCCCACTGTACTTTGCAGGACTGAACGTCCTTTGGAGTCACAGCTCATTTAGTGCACAAAAGCTACTACCCTGCAAAGCCTGTTTAGGGAAAGCCTTCTCAAGTTGTTCAACCAAGTAAATAAAATACAACCTCACGTTCAAATAGTTGCTTAAGAACTTAAGATGTTCCAACAGAACTCCACGCAACTGATAAGAGTGAATCAGCTTCAAGACTACCTACATAAGCTTTATTGAACCTAAGAGTCTGCAGAGGGTTACAACAGACAGTGCTGTTAAGAAATGTTATTAATTAACACATCTAACAACATATTAACATAATGATTAAATTACTTTTCCGGCCATTTTCTTGAGCACTAAAGATTTTTCAGATAATGGCTCAGAATAACAGCTTAATGCTGGCGTGGGAAGAAAATGCTTGTATAGGTTTATGAGTTTTTTCTAACTGTGGTTATCTTTTTGTATTACTGAATTTGAATCCCCTTTTACTGCCATGTCCAAGATGGTATTTTCATGTTCTGCTTCTACTGCTACCAGATTATTACCATCAGAGGAGCTACAAGAATGGTTGTAAGCATTTCAGTGCTTACTACGCTGAGGTAGGCAACAATGCCTCCTCAAATAACAGGTACTGCATCTCCATTTGACAAAAGCAAAGGAGTCGATTTCTCACAGCTTAGAAGAGGCCCCATCTGGAGTACTGTGTGCAGGCCTGGGGCCCCCAGTACAGGAAAGACATGGAGCTCTTGGAGCAGGTCCAGAGGAGGGCCACTAAGATGATCAGAGGGCTGGAACACCTCTCCTATGAGGAAAGGTTGAGGGAACTGGGATTGTTTAGCTTGGAGAAGAGAAGGCTCCAGGGAGACCTCATTGTGGCCTTCCAGTACTTGAAGAGAGCATATAAACAGGAAGGGGAGCAGCTGCTTACAAGGGTGGATACAGACAGGACAAGGGGGAATGGTTTTAAACTGAGACAGGGGAGGTTTAGGTTAGATATTAGGAGGAGGTTTTTCACTCAGAAGGTGGTGACGCACTGGAACAGGTTGCCCGAGGAGGTCGTGGATGCCCCATCCCTGGAGGCATTCAAGGCCAGGCTGGATGTGGCTCTGGGCAGCCTGGTCTGCTGGTTGGCGACCCTGCACATAGCAGGGGGGTTGGAACTGGATGATCACTGTGGTCCTTTTCAACCCAGGCCATTCTATGATTCTATGATTAAGATTAAGACTAACTTCATCTGGGCTCTTTAACTAAATTCTGGTACTGTGTAACAAATACTGACACTTCCAGAGCTACAACTTCCAGCAAGATCAGGCACCAACTAGCATAGGTTCAGAAGCAAAATGAAAGGAAGGTACAGAAGTCACGCTTGACTTCAGTTATCTTCAACATCAGAGGTAAAAACAACCACAGCCTTTCCCATGCTGCGCAGTGCTCACTTCCAGTCTTAACAGCTTGGATGTTACCAGACATTAAAAGGTCATGAATCCCTCAGAAAGCTGCTTTTGGAGAGTCAGCACTGACTCAAAATTCAACTCCAGAAGAGTTTACATTTCAGTCCTAGAGCAGTAATATGTAACTTACATTCCCCCAAACCATGAGTAACACTGCTGCTGTCCAGCAGTATTTCTACGGAAAGCAGAAGATATATACCAGAATTATCTGCTTCACTTGAAATGATAGAACAGGTTTCAAAACAGCTTTCTTTGCCACACAGCTCAGCAATGAACAAACCTGTATAAAGTTCCTGAACTAAAAATGCCATAAAATAAAACAGCTGACCTGTATAAGGTACAAAAAGTCTTGCTATAAAAAAAAACCAAACAAACATGCAGTAATGAATAATTTTTACTTCCTGGAGCACTACATCTCCAAATTGTTATACAGACATGAATTCAGCTTTTTTAACATCCATCCTGAGGTCAGTGATAGGTAGTCAACTATCTTAGTGAGACTCTCCTACAATGAGAAACTGAGAGAGCTGGGGCTGCTCAGCCTACAGTAGAGGAGGCTCAAAAGGATCTCAGTGTCCACAAATCCCTGCAGGATAGTGCAAGAGGACAGAGACAGGCTTTGTTCAGTGGTGCCCAGGCATAACCCAGAGCCCAGGAGCTCTCCCAGCACATCAGGCAGCAGCGCTGTGCTAGGCTGGAGCACTGGCACAGGGACCAGAGAGTGGGAGTTTACTCCAAATCTGGGTTTTTCTCCAAAATCTGCCTGGATGTGGGCCTGGGCACCCTGCTCTGAGTGTTCCTGCTGGGGCAGGGCTGGGCCAGAAGGACCAAAGGGTCCCTGCCAGCCTCAGCCATTCTGTGGTTTCTCTCCAATACTGTACTACTCTCACAAAAAAACAAACAAACCAAAACAACAACAACAAAAAACCAACACCACCACACCACCCTACCTGTAACACCACATGATCTGTCAGTTTAAAGCAGAACTTGACACAGCTGAACCCTCTGGCACTGCTGTGTTAGGAGTAGTCAAATTTGTAACTGCTAACACTCAAGCTAGTAATGCCATTTGAGTCAGTCCACGTGTTTCAGGAATTTTACCATAGCAGTGCACAGACAGTTCAAGTTACAACAGCTCCAAAGAAAATCTCATGGTAGTAAATGAGAAAAATGTTTGTCTATAGGACACTGCAAGTAAGGTTAATAAAGTAATTCAAACCAGAATCTGGAAACTTCAGACATTTGGTCACAACCATGCCAACAGATAAAAACGTTTCCTATAGTACCCTAGGAATACAAACCTTAAGATCTCTGTGCATTAATCCTTTACTATGCAGAAAGTCAACTGCTTCAGCTATCTGCAGAAATATCTGCAGGCACTCTGTCCTTTCCCTCTCCTCTATTATGCATCTTCTGCTCATCCAGTCTTTAAGGTTCTCTTTCCTGCAGAGCTGCATTTGAATGTAAAGATACACCTTTGGAGAGGTGGGCTTGACTTTCTCTGTAGTATTTTTAGAAAGGTCCAGGCTTAAACTTGTTGGCCTTGGTGGAGAAACAGATAGGGGACTTCCTGAAGACTTCTTGTTACCGGGTTCCTTTGTACTCTTTGGCTTGTCCTCAGAAAGACTTTCATCACATGAAGCATCAATTTTTTCTTCCTTACTAGAAGCATTTCCACAACCAGAATCCTCAAACACAATAGAGGAGGAGGTCCCTTCCCTCAGGTGTACCACAGGAACAGCTGGAAGACAGACTTCCAGGGAGCGATCCAATTCGGAGTGACCCAACTCGTTACTGTTGATAGTACTGTCTTCTACATCACAGCCCGTAAGAACACTGTCCTGAAGGTTTAATAGTGGATCTTTTGACTGGTGCAAGTCCCTGTTGTCTGAAGCAAAAAATTCCAGAGGAGAGAACTCACTTTCTGATGAATCGGACTGACCACGTGGTATTCCCACAGAGAAAGACCTTCCCTTCTCTGATGAAGCAGCAGTAACTTCAATGTGGTCCTTTGTAGAAAATGGCTCTGTTCTGATCTTAAATGATGGGACGTCCATTGGACTGGGAGAACTGAGTGGCCAATCGGTGCTAGGAAAGCAAAATGAAGAGGTCAGTGCTAAGAACTTCATCCCACCAGAATGCATTTTCAGAAGACTTCTTCTGAAATCTAAGTACCACGCCAAAACAGGAAATAACCACCCATGTGTGGGAACCACTAATAAGCAGCATTTGTCAGCTATTTTTCCTAGCAAGTATAATATCTTCTAATTGAGACAAGAATGTTATGGAAAGCATCTCCTGAATGAGAAAAGAAAAATAGCAAGCTCTACTGCCAAGTTCCCAATGTGCAATCAGGCTCAACTTCAGCTCAAACAAACCTCATTCCTTTAGAACAAGCATTGCCAGGACTATTTAAAGTGCCTTAGAAGAATTACAGCTGTGAAATGTTAATTTAGTACCTAACATATAAAATCTACTTTATTCTAAGAAATGTTAGGCATGTTAAGATGTTATTATGAGACTACTAAATAGTGGATCAGAAGAATATTAGGCCTCATTCTCCCTTGCCACTTTTAAATGTTGCTAACATACACCCACCTTTTCTGTACAACTAACACCTACCTCCCTTACCTAATTTTTCACTTTCAACCTAATTCTACCAAGCTTTATAACTCATCAGATTGATAATCCCTCACAGATTTATGCTGAAATAAATTAACTGAAGTACTGAATCAGGGCTATCAAAACCAAGACAGAAATTAAAAAAAGGACAGCTGTGGAAAGGAACAGAGAGGACAGAGCTGTCAAAGGTTAAAACCTAATCACAGTAGTAAACAGTGCTCCTTCCTCAAGATTCCCAGTTAGGGAAGTGATATTAAGAATTACAAGATGTTTCTGAAGCTTAAAGAACGGCCTTAATACAATAGAGGACCCAGAAATCAAGAAATGCCATGCATGAATGTGATACATTTGTATCTTGTTGAACTGACAATTTGACAGTCAGTAACTATTCCTTTCCTACTCTTTCCTAGGTCATCTTCCAGTTCCCCTGTTCTGTTGGCATACAGCCTCAAATTCAACTGATCAAAAACCCACAAGTTACCTTTCATCTTTTAACCACTGTTCATCCATCTTTTCCTGCCATCCCTCAGGTGGAGCTTCCAGCCACGCGTTGAAGTACCGAACAATACCTGGATGCTCAAGTTTAGCTAAAGCCTTGACCTCCCGCATCACCTTCTCACGTGCCAGTTCCCTAGGATTTGGGGTGAGAAGAAAAACAGAGACATGGTTACATAAAGCAAAAGCATAGCACAGAAAACTCTGCAAAAGAATTTAACCAAATTAACCCAGTATAAGCCAGGCTCGTAGTATCGCTCTTCAAATTCCCCAGTGTAACTCCTTTATGTTAGAAGCATGGAGGAGCTGTGTGCTCCTAACAGCTACGTGTTTATTCTCACCTCTTCTCAAATAATTACAGGCAGCAAAACTGAAAAGAAAGGTTCATCTTGTTCTCAGCTGTTTACTAGGACAGAAAACAGAAGTCCACTAGACAGCAATATTCTACAGGGATGTAGAAGACACTGGCACAACAGACAGACAGTAATACCTTAACGTTTCTTTTTTAACTGGCAGAACATAAAGACTTTCTTCATTCTACAGACCTCTTATCGAGACCATAACACTCCATCAAATGAAGTCTAATGGTTTTATTTAATGGATTTGGATAAGCTTGGGAAAGGCTACCTTAAATTTCGGAACAAAATCTTTTATCTTAAAATAATCACATTTATTTAACACATTCAAAAAATAGTAATTCTAGATTTCACAGCTTTATCCCCTCCCACTACTGGCCTGCCTGTTGCTGTTCTAACTTGAGATTTCCAGAAGCAGTGTCTCCCATCTCCCACTAAAAGGAAGTTCTGTGTAGGATAATTCAGCATCAAGGCTTGACCACCTATGACTGAAAGAAAAGGTAGGGGTTGTGGGACCGGAGAATGAAACACATGGATAAATGGAGTCACAAAAGCAGGAGAGGAAAGGGGATGAAAAAGAAAGGAAGGAGTAGGAAAGGTAAGGAAAGAAAGGAGAGAAGCAAATTAACAGTGCCACAAATAACGAGTGCTGTTATTAAAGGCTCAATTCATCAAGGAAATCAAAGGAGTTCCCATTTAGCTGCAGCATCCTCGCAAGGGTCCTGCAGTGTTAGTAGCTTAGCCAAGCAGGTCACCCTTCTGCTGTGAATACATATGCCAAATTCTCGATGCCAAAATTAAGTCAGCCCGCCCATTAAAAAGTATGTCATTCATCCTAATGCAGAATCTGGGAAGTCAGTCCAGGAACAGATGGTTCTGTGTAAGATCCTGCCAGTCACTAATTTTTCTAGATCTCAGCTAGCTCAGTCAGTACCTGTTAGGCAAACGGATCCTTTTGATAGCATAGTTGCAGTCATCCACTTTATTTTTGGCTTCAAAAACAACTCCAAAACCTCCACGGCCCAGACACTGAATCGGTTCAAAATCTGTCAGATATCTAGGAGGAGAGGGGGGTGAATAAGGGACAGAAGAATGGATGGAGAAAAATGCATTAGCAAGGACAGACATAAATGAAGACTGTTGTTTTTTCTTTCTTTTTTTGTGAGGGGAAGGGGTTTAAGTATTAAATAATTCTGTACAGGCAAAACGTGCTGAATGACTTCAAGCATTTCTCCTCTTCCTCCTCTGCTCACCCACCCTCTGAGGTAATCAGACGGTTACCAACTCAGGAAACCGACAGGTGCTGATTATGCATTTATTCAGCGTCTATCGCATCCTCAGCAAGACTCCTTACACAAACATCTGACAAACTGAAGAAGCCTTCCAGAGTGCCAGGTTTTATGATTACAGGATCACGGACCATAGATATTTCAGTTAAACTCCCATGCCCAAATTAGGTGGTGACAGATGAGTATTTTCCAAATCATGATGTGCTTTTAACCCCACCATAAATAAGTATTTTTGCTACTAGCCCTGAGCACATCTTCTGAAACATCACTTCTTAAATCTCACTACCTTTCTTCTTCTTCTTCATTTTAAATAGTCCGGTTCCTATTTTTGGCAAATAGGAATGGTCACATTTTCTCCAGAGTACTATTGACATGCCTCTACACACTCATCTTAAACAACTCTTTCCTAATAAGCAACAAAGGTTTCTTCCCTATATACTCTGCTTGTTCTGCAGCATATATAAAACATGTTTCCATCAGCAATTCCCATGTTCTAATCCACAAGCACAGGAACAGACAGAACAAAAACATTAAGAATCAATCCTTCATTTCACCTATCACCAGCTTGGAGAAGAGAAGGCTCCAGGGAGACCTCATTGCGGCCTTCCAGTACTTGAAGGGAGCATATAAACAGGAGGGGGAATGGCTGTTTACGAGGGTGGATAGTGATAGGACAATGGGGAATGGTATTAAACTGAGACAGGGGAGGTTTAGGTTAGATATTAGGAGGAAGTTTTTCACTCAGAAGGTGGTGACACACTGGAACAGGTTGCCCAAGGAGGTCGTGGATGCCCCATCCCTGGAGGCATTNCCATTGTCTTATCACTATCCACCCTCGTAAACAGCCGTTCCCCTTCCTGTCTATATGCTCCCTTCCAGTACTGGAAGGCTGCAATGAGGTCTCCCTGGAGCCTTCTCTTCTCCAAGCTAAACAATCCCCGTTCTCTCAACCTCTCCTCATAGGAGAGGTGCTCCAGCCCCTCTCAGAAAGGCTGCTCTCATTTAGCTACTGGTCTGAAGCTACCATGAAAACCCCAAAGCATCTCAGCTTTTTACTGGATGGCTTTTGTTCATCACCTCCTCCTTATCTGCAAGTGTATAGCTCTAAGGATGACTAATTCAGTATATGGTTTCCTACTTGAGAGATGCAGTTCCTGGAGCTAGATCCCATGCAGCCACAATGCTACATCATGTTACCACATTGTCTCCACTTCCACCTGTCTACAACTCTGCACGTTCTCTTTGTGAATATGGATTTGCTGCAAGAATTCATGGCAGGATGTCTGCAACATGAATGACACCAAGTGGCAAAGGGAAGCTGAGTAACACTGTATAGTTACTAGAGATAAACCCTGTGACAGAAAGATCAATGTCCACATTATTATAACTTTGAAACACAGTGAAGTACATCATGGACAGAGAAACGTGTCTTAATAGCAAAGCTGGTGGGCTTGGTACTTTGTTAGTTTTTGTTTGTTTGTTTTCTTTTTTACTTGCAAAGCTATTGGAAAGCAAAGAAAAAAGCTTCAGTTATTAGCATGAGAAATACTTACCTCTTGTGCATATTTCTGAGTGAACAATGTTGGAAAGTTCAGATTTCTGACATCGCTCAGGGTCTGCAGAAATGTTAAGAAAAAGATGAAGCTTTTCCAAAACCCCATTTAACACTATTATTCTTATTTTTCAAGCTGTGCAAACAAATCAGCCTAATGAAGAAAAGTTTTGTTTGAGAGGCTAAGATCACAACACACTTCAATGAGTAAGTTGCTCCTTCTCTCGGCACGCAGCTCAGTCAGTCACTGTTCCTTCCATAAAGAGCACATTGGCTCCACCTAGTGACAGTATTTCCCCCCCACACAAAACCACAGTACTGCAAAACTCTGAGCACAAAACACACGAGTTCTGAAGTTAAAATAAACGCATTATTACTCCACTGAAAGTACAAACTAACCAGTTAATAGTGATGGGCAACAGTCAAACCCCAGTTCATGAGAACTTTATTACAGTAAGCTGCTTCAAACAGTGCTTTTCTCTACCAAGTCAGTCTGCATTTAGTGAAACGTTTTCAGACTTCTAATCTGGAAATAAAGTGTGCTGTCACAGAGAAACTGCTAACAGCCTGAGACAGAGGCAGGTCTCATATTCCTCCTATGGGGGTTCTTCAGTCCTTGGTCACAGACTCCTAGAATTTACTGGGCTCATAGGTCAGGCAGAGCATTCTTTGCATCAGCACATAGCAGTAAAGACTGGCCAATGAAAACATCAGTGTAATAAGCTAGAAGCAAATATTACAGAAGCTAAGCTCCGGAATAGACAATAAATGGCTGGAAGTTCTTTTTGATTTTATCAAAAGGAGTTAAAAAAAAAAAAAAAGCAGGGAAAGTCAGGGCAACCTTCTTACCCTCTTTCTAAGGATCAGAATTCATGAGGTACTGAGTTAGATGCAATTGAGGATTCACTCTGATTAACTGCTTTGCCTCTGTACTCAGAATAGAAACAGGAAGGGCAAAGCTTGTAATCAGTCCTGCAAGGGATCTAAAAACCAAGGAGAGTTATTAGGTATATGTGGCAGTAACACTAATTTCATTTAGGGAATCTCAAATTGGTTTTAGTGCAAGCGGTTCAAATTAAGCACTGTAATTCCTCCTATGCTCTTCATTAAAAAAAGAAACCAACAAACAGAAAATGTTAAGGCAGATAAAGCAAGACCAGAATAAGCAAAGTATCTGGCCAAGCTGCGCTCATGGCACGGTTTTAACTTCTCTGCTAAGCAATCCATCTTCACATGAGCATTTCAAAGCACTAAACATACTGATTTGATAAACACAGGTTGTGACAACTCTCATTCCTGCACAGGTCACTGGTCACCATGCACAAGAGGAAAAACCTTCCTGGCTGTAGCCCTTATTCTTCTCTATGAACTTTTTCCTGATTTGATGCATCTTAACAGCAAGGAAGACGCATCAAACCTNGACCCTGCACATAGCAGGAGGGTTGAAACTGGATGATCATTGTGGTCCTTTTCAACCCAGGCCATTCTATGATTCTATGATTCCCAAGCAGAGGCCCCATGCAGGCTCTGAAGGACTGCTTAGACCAATCATAACAGCAATCTCCCATTGATAATGGGGCAAAAGGATTCTTTTTCATTGTTCTGTGGGGCAGGAGGAGTATGGGTAGGTAAGAATTAATGACCACCAACTCTTTTCTCCAGACAGCATTAGTTTTCACACTGACTAAAAACTTTGCATGAGCTGTATTGAACTGAATTCACCTTGATACGTATCCAGAGTTCTTGACATCACTCCAGCTGGTGTCCTTAGCATCTCCACAAGCTGGTTCATATTTGCTATCAGTCTGACACTGCGTTTCAGATTCCTTCCGCAGCTAACATGGTGACCAAAACAAGAACAGAAACAAAAATTCAAGTCCTAAGTACCTGAGATCAGTTTGTACCTGTAGATAAGGCGTTCCATTATTTCACTGTAAGCCTCTCCAAAGTAATCAGATATGGTTGAAGCAATGTAATCTGCTTGCTGAAGCAGATAAGCAAATTGTACGTGGCAGCTGACAGCCTTCACAGATAGATTAAATAATAAACTTAGGCTGCGTTATCTCATAAATTATTAACACCACACAGAGCAGAATCAAAACCTAAAGAAAAGGGCTAGAGTAACACTTTCTGTATTTAGGATTCAGGGAAAAAAAAATACTCACTCTGCTGTAAGGATGGGGATGGAAAAGTTTGCGTACAATAAAGGTTGTGGCCACGATGCAAAAGATAATGGTGCCAACGATTTCTTTCCACCAGTGAAGCAGAAGAACAGGATCTTTTTTGCGAATGTTTTTGTAATTCATATCATCAAAAAATCTAACAGTGATCTGGGTGCTACGTTTACTTCTCTCTCTTTTGTAGTAGGGTAAGTAATAACCATTATCTGCATATAAAAGACACAAAGAGGGCACAGATTTGTTTGTATGCAACTACAAGGCAATTGTTTCTCATAAATAAGCCTTCTCTATAGACACTGGGTGTGTGTGAGCACACTTCTTTGTTTTTGTTGTGTAACACTTCAAAATTCAGAAGGTCCACCTACCGTATGGATACTGTAGGACTGAAAGTGCTCCATTGCTGTATTCTTCATGAGAATACTTGTCATTGCTGAGACACTTATCAAATTCATCCGACCCCACCAACACTGGAGTCCTGGAAGGAGAATCTAAGCAAAGAAGAGACAACTTTCTGAGATGAATGATTATTAACAAAATTCTGCCCTTGGATGACTTTCATGAGAACTCCAATGGCATTATCTTAGAAAGCATCAGGTTTCCAGATCAGGCCATAAGGGCCAAAATTAATGCAAGGAAACACAAAGAAGGTAAAAATCAAGAGAGGTAACCACCACTAAATACTACTTTCCAGCCTTAATACTATTTTGGACAAGTCAACTAACTCATATTCACATCATGCAAAAAAATTCTTCTTTTGGTAAAACAATTGTTTTAGAAGACCAACATTCCACCACTTTAGAAGACCCCATCAAATCCACTGAGTCGCTTACAATTCAAACACCTCATTAAAAAAACTAAACAATTAATAGAGCACAGATGTTCCCAACTGTAAACTCATTCAGGAACTATTAGACTAGCTTGAAAAACATCAGAAAGATGCTTCTAGGTCAAAGACAAGAAATGAGACTCTGAGTTGTTACTTACGGATTAAGGGTTTCCATTTAATTTTGGGCAGGGGAATAATTGCATTATCATTCCTGGACTCCAGAGCCTTTGGGCTGGTTGGGAATTTTTCAGAAATTCTGACTGATGATTGAAGATACAGCTGGCCCCTGTACATACCTGAGAAACAAAACAGAGAGCATATTATTAAGACTTGGCATCCTTCATTCTCAGACTCAAACCATCCAGTTAAGATGTATGGTTTAGGATATTTTTGAAAGTACTTCTTTATATTCTGAGAATCTGAGATACTGATTGAATTCAAGTGGAACATACTACTCCCTCTTCTCTAGAAAAGCATGAGATCAAAACATCTTCAGAAAATTGCCACCAGATCTGAAGAGTTACTAAGTATCTTGGGCATAGCCTAAGTAAGACTACCTTCAAACTAACTACAGGTGTTAATGCAACACTACCCTTCAACAGCTGTTAAGAGGAAGCCTGGAAATATCTGTGTAACCACTAGTAAGAAAGGCTTCAAGAAAGAGGCTAAGACAAAAAAAACAAGTCCTTGAAAAACAAAGCACATCTACCATGCAGAGACAGATAGACAGCTGAGAAGAAGGGCCTGGAGCCCTATTTCAGACTGTCACAAATCACATCAAATTAATTCTAATAGCTGGATAAAAACTCAATCACATATGAGCTTAACTGAAATATCTTCACGGTGAGTTACTGCAGTCAGTGCAGAGGAAAAAAAATAATGTGAGAAGTTAGAGGGCTAGAGGGAGATATTTCTTACAGCTTTCTGAGCAATAAGACTGCATTGTTAACTATAAACCTATCTCTAAAAGTTTCAAGATGTGCAATCATCTCCACAGTACTGCGCCTATAAAGTAGTAAACGTTTCAGAATCAAAATGGAATAGATACGTGGGTTTAAAACCTCTTTGTCAAAACAAAACATCATTTATTTTCCACTTTTGGCCAAATAGTCATAGAAATTAATCCCACCAGGATGGAAAGATCTGCGTTACTAAAAGCTCACAGAAAACGATGATGTTTACAACAGCTGGTGCCTCACCCAAATAGACACTGGATTCTGTGGCCCCTCTGGCAGCTTCCACAAGATCCTCTTCATCTTCTAACACTTCATTGTTTGTAGTGTAACTTGTGTCATCAAACAGACTGATTGGAATTACCTTGCCATCCTTAACCAGCCACGCAGAAGCAATTGGAGTGCAAAACTGAAGAAGAAAGAGGTAACAGGGAAATTAATGTCATATTAATTAGATGTTATGTAAGACTTACAGAGCTTAAATTCCTCAGTTTGGTTTGTGTAACAGACGTAGCAGCTCAGAAGCACAACATCAGTAAAATAAGTTCCAAAAAGATGTGTGCTTCTTTTTTTCTTTCTTTTTTTTTTCAACACAGAGACAGCATCTAAAACCCAGGATGAAAGACATCAACTATGAAGCTGCATAGCTTCTACAACTGTAGCATTTGTTATTCTGCCTCTTCCCACACCTGGTATTCCCATTCGAGGTGTCCTCCTCGTCTGTTAAAAGCCATAACCTTCCAGTCAGCTACTGAGACCTTTATCACTGTATCTTTCATCATTGCCTCCTGCTCATCCACATCTGAAATTATTTTTGTTTCTTCTTTGTTCACATGTAATTTAAAATTGCTCTCAATGTATCCTGCTCTATTTTCTATGTCTGGGACATAGTGCAGCTCAAAGTGACCAACACTGAAATTCCACCTAAAAGAAAAAGAGAAAAAAAGACTTTGTAAGAGTTAGTTATATATCCCAAGCAAGCACCATACCCTCAATTCAAAGATTCTTAAACTGAGTTACCTGTATTTGGCCCATATTTTCATAGTAAACTCCCAGTCAGTCAGATTAACACACTGTACCAGGAGAGGGAGTGCTAATCCTATAAGTGTATCCAGAATAAAAACCAAACAAGTAAGAAATCTTGTTGTCTTGCATGATGTCCAAGATTAGAAAACAGCTGGTGAAGTAGTGCCAATGACATTAAAGGTATAGCATATGGAGAGGGCAATTAAAAATCATCAAATAATAATAAAGTTAGGTCTGTTTAGGGAGAAAGATGTTACATGGCTGATAAAAGCATAAAGCATTTAGGAAGCAGCATTCTACAGAAGACATACTTCACTAACAAAGGATGTTTCATTTTAAATAGAAGGCTTTCAAGCAAGAGAAGGGATGGTGCTTTCTTTTTGTTTGTTCCTTTTAAACCCACATAGGAAACGTAACACAGGATCTCTTTGATGGGCACTTCAATGAAAGCAGGACAGCTCATGTTACAGGTTAACATACTCTGAAACAAATATGACTGTATAAGGAACACAGAGCTGTCTTGCACAGCCTCAAGCTCTTCAACTTTTGTAAACCGACAAATTGGGGCAAAACCAAAATTATTCTCAGAAAAATAGAGTTCTGATTTCCACCACACAGAGCTGTAATCATGCTGCAGTAAGATACAGAGGGGAAAGAATGGCAAGTTTGTGTCTGAAAGAGCAAAAAGAGGAAAAATACTCCTTTAACAATACGTTTGGGTACCCAGAGCATCTCTATTTCTGGCTACAAGGACTGAAGAATTCATGTACCAAAGGTACCATGCTATGTTTTCAAAAGACATGTGCAAATGACAAACATGTTTTGACGATGTACCTCCCCCTGGCAGTATCAGTCTCTAAGAATCAAGATTTCTCTTTTAAGACTTCTCATTTGCTAATCTATTCAAGTTCTAATTAGCTTCTTTCTGACTGCAGACACTCTATCTGTCAAATCCTGCTGCAAACAGAAGAGGGAGCAGGTGAACAGAGAACGACCAGCTCTCCACTGTACTGGTGGGCAGTTATACTCTTTGTATACTCTTTGTATAGCAACCAGCCTTGTAAACTTGTATTTAAGCAAGGTGGTAGTTTGTTTGGTTTTTTTTCAGTTGTTGTTGGGTTGGGTTTTATTGTTTGCTTTGGGTGTGTGCCATTTTTTTTTCTTTTTTAGAAATCTCAGTGTACTCTTTCAACTCTTCGAAAGGGTAGATAACTGCAGGACAAGGGGAAATGGTTTTAAGTTGAGGGAGGGAAGATTTAGGTTGGATGTCAGGGGGAAGTTCTTTACTGTGAGAGTGGTGAGGTGCTGGAACAGCTGCCCAGAGAGGTTGTGGATGCCCCGTCCCTGGAGGTGCTCAAGGCCAGGTTGGATGGGGCCCTGGGCAGCCTGGTCTAGCATTAAATGTGGAGGTTGGTGGCCCTGCCTGGCAGGGGGGTTGGGGATTCATGATCCTTGAGGTCCCTTCCAACCCAAGCCATTCTATGATTCTGTGACACTGAAAACTTCAAAGTGAGAGCATGAGGGAAGTCACAGACCAAAGCAACTTCTACAGCTTGTGAAGAAAAGAACACCAACATCATGAAACAAAAAGAGATGCAAGAATGAGGCTTTTTGTTCTTCAGTCTTAATGTGTTCATTTTTTGTCAACTTAAAATGAAAGCTAAAACATCAAGTATAAAAAAGGGACAGTTACCACGAGTAGGTAAGGGACTTAAGAAGAGAATAAAAAAATCACAGAAGGCTTTCAGGCTATCTCCTGCTATACCAAATGATCAGCTGGAACAAACAGTAGAGACATTTGTCTGGTGCAATAGAGAGGTGACAGACTTCTGAGGTACACAAGGACAAGAAAAGTCACTATCATTTGACTTAGAGGAAATAAGTATGGACAAGCATTTTTTCTAATGGTCTAAAACTGAATTCAGAGATTTTTTTTTTTTCAGAAATGTTGAAGACCAGAAGAGTTAGGAGCTACATAACAAGTCTGTGACATTCCTTTGGTTAACAGTCCAAACTCTCTCACGCAATTCCTTTCCTACTGAGAGTAAAAAGGTCACATTCTTAAAGTGTTACAAATTAAAACCTCTGTAATTATAATACTCACTTCTCATTGCCACTGCGTGGTCCGACAGCACGGACTGTTTTCTGAGTTCGACGTAACAGGAGAGTGGCTTCCTGCTCTGCCTCATCGTCATCCCACCGGCGACAGCCCACAGCCGAGCAGATGTACTTCACCTAAGGGACAAGGCAAGAGACTCACAGCTTGGAAATGTGAACAACAGGAGAAGTTTAGGTTAGATATTAGGAGGAAGTTTTTCACACAGAGGGTGGTGACGCACTGGAACAGGTTGCCCAAGGAGGTTGTGGATGCCCCATCCCTGGAGGCATTCAAGGCCAGGCTGGATGTGGCTCTGGGCAGCCTGGTCTGGTGGTTGGCGACCCTGCACATAGCAGGTGGGTTGAAACTGGATGATCATTGTGGCCCTTTTCAACCCAGGCGACTCTATGATTCTATGATTTTAGATGTTCAACTTGATGGATGTTGAAAAGCATGGTTTAAGAGAATTGCTTTTGCAAAAAGTTCTAGGAATTCTACAGTCTGGAAGATCCTGGACTTACTGACTCTTTGCATGGTTTTCTATTCTAACAGAAAGAAGTCATAGTTCCTCTTTTTCCCATGATGTCTATTGACATAAAGATAATTTCCAGAAGTTGGTTCATAGTATAATTCTGTTTTCCTGCCATATCTGCCTCAGCATAACTCTATTAACTTCAAATTAAGTACTATTGATGTGTATAAAATACTACAGAGCCATCCCACTTGGTCTTTTCAGCTATTAAAAGGGGATGGGGACCTCAATTAATGCTGTCACACAGATTTTGCAACAATCCAATTCTCAAACAGTATTTGGAATATATGCAGCCATTTGTGTTCTGAAAGTAAGTTGGAAACACTTTCAGGAAGTGTGAATTGACATTACACTGCCAAAGACAACACAAAGAATCACAGAATGGCCCGGGTTGGAAGGGACCTCAACGATCATGAAACTCCAACCCCCCTGCCACAGGCAGTGCCACCAACCTCCACATTTAATACTAGACCAGGCTGCCCAGGGCCCCATCCAACCCGGCCTTGAACACCTCCAGGGACGGGGCATCCACAACCTCTCTGGGCAGCCTGTTCCACACTGCCGAAACTCTTAACACAGAAGAGTAAAGCACTATTTCCTGTGCGCAGCACTTTTGGTATTGCAAGTCTGGGCCTGAATCAAAGCAGGAACTGAGATTTCCACTTCGGTTGATGCAAATTCCCTTTGCTGTCAATGAGAAAAACTAAATGATTTCATAAACTATTGCTTTGGATCTTTATCATGAGTGATCATTATAGAAACTGCAACAGCATTCTACATGAAAACACCTGGTCAAACTGGAAAAAAACTTTTTTTTTTTGAAAACCAAACACTGGAAGTTTGAAGTTTAAAAGCATTATAAAAACAGTAAAGTTTAAAAACATTAAAAACACTTAGGTTGTGGATGCCCCATCCCTGGAGGCATTCAAGGCCAGGCTGGGCCTCTGGTCTGGTGGTTGGAGACCCTGCAAATAGCAGGGGGGTCGAAACTAGATGAGCATTGTGGTCCTTTTCAACCCAGGCCATTCTATGATTCTATGATTATCATTTTTACATGTTTTAAAAACCAACATTTCTGATTTTAGCAAATATCTGTTACTCACTACACAAAGTATCTACACTCACTTAAATAACATGTGACATGGAGAGGGGAGGATAAGAAAGTCAACGTCTAGAACTCAAAAGAATGCAATCAGTTCCTGCATTTTAGCCCTTTTTTTCCCCTTCCATTTTATAAGCATATGAGATTCAACCAGAAGATTTCAGGAAAAACACTTTCTGAACCAGTCAGATAGAAAGTAATTTTCAACTCAACTTCTGCATGAGTTTAAAATTTAAAGAGAACTTCTAAGGTAGAGTAAACTTACTGGCAACAAGAACAAATCTCAGCAGTTCATGTACATTGAATGCTTCTCTTGCTTTCAACCTGATACTCTTTGCTAGTTGAGAAAAAATTAACATCTTTAAGTGTGAAAAATGCATCATCTAAAACTTGATTTGATGATCAGTAAGCTGAACTGTGAGGGCTGTTCCAGGCAGAGCCACATAATAAAGCTGAACTCATCTTCCAATTCGGCAGAAAGGGGTCATTTCTTCCCCTTGCTCTCAATTTGCTAACTCGGCACAAAAGTAATCCAATAAAAGCAAAGAGTTTTCTCTTAGGTTAGCAAATTGATTCTGCTTAGCAAATGGCAAGTGACAGAGGCAGCACAAGGGAGAGAGCTCACACACAAGAAGACTCTGCAGTGATGCTCTCAGCAGTGTCATCTAACTGCACCAGCTGCTAAGTCTTACTCCAGCCTGCTTCATTTGTTTCCCAAGAAATTTGCATGCTGCTCTTTGGTGCCGTGCAATCATACACCAGAACTGCAGTGCAGCTTAAATCTTAAGAGCAATCTATTAGCAAGACAGTATTAGAAACATAAGATACACAAATCTGAGACACACGAGACAATTTTGGAGGCTCTTACCTTCCCTGTGTAGGAGCTCAGCCCATAGCTTGTTAAAGACTTCCCCCCAACTAAGACAACATCCTCGCCCAGTTTGTAGGATGACTCAAGGAGAGATTCAACTGTGAAAGGAACTGCTTCCATGCTCTCTCGGTCCCGATCCCACTGGAAAAGGTCTCCATCCAAGGAAGGAATTATCATCTTATTTCCAAATACCTAAAACAAGCCAACAGAACATAAGCTACTACTTCTAGCAAAACATACACAGGTTCAAAATGAAGCGTAGCATGAGCAAGTACAGTGATTTATACTCCAGCACCTTATTTTATGGTTTTGTATCCTAGAATCTTGTTTTTCCAAGTTACAAAGAACACTTTCATGCATCATGCTAAAAAACAGTTCAGCGTGTAACGCTTCTTCCATTTTAAGCATGATATTTCAAAGCTCAATCAGTTGATTTCTATAATGCAAACAGAGAAATAAGGGTAGAAGCAGTCTTGAAGAGACTGAACAGTCAGTCAGAGGCTGAAGACTAAACACATTATTGTGACTGTTTCAAGACAGTGGCATTCCAGGTAAAGCTGTAAATTTCTACGCCCTTCCCCAGAGTGAATTTAGTAGTAAATACAGAACTGAGCATTCTCTCCAGATCAGACAACTACATTCTGGTCTGAAAGAAAAACTGAGGCTGTATGTGCGCTCTTTTGCAACTGATGAATAGCCACCCTTTAAAGCAGACAGAGCAATTAGCACTGCCAGATCTTACACTTCATTTCTGGCTTTTCAAGCAGTTAAATCCAACTCCTCCTCCCCAGAACACCTTATGTCTACATACAGCTCCTTTCAAATTCTGATGTTTCTTAAAACACACAATAGGTCAAACATTCTTCACCGGGATACAGTTTCATCCATTACACAGATATTCAAGGAGATCCTCATTCGGAAGCATGAGTCATTGTCAATGAGTACTAAGGGACTTATTAAGAAGCTCATTATCAGCATGATAGACCATAACTAATACTGTGGAGCCACGGTGGCTGCGCCCATCAAGAGAGAAACCGTAATCCCCCTAATCTTAGCTTTAGAGGATATGGATTAACATGGAAGATTTTAATGCTTTTGCAGACCTTCTGTCCATTTGGGCAGTACCCTGCAATAGAATTACATTATATTCAGATCCCTTACACGTTCTAAAGACTACTTCTGGTACATGTATATTAGTCACTTCAAAGGAGACACGCACACACGATCCAGGAGTTTTCTGCTTGGAACTAATGTAAATTCTGATGTTGTATCTTCTGCATGATTGAATTGTTCTCTAACATGAGACTTCTTATTTTAACCGGGTTGCACAAGAGCAAACAGCACGAGCAAAGTGAGGTTCACATAAGGAGGGAGGAAAAGACAGATCTTGTCAATGTGCACGTGTCATGACTGACCGCTTTCCTTGCAGTGCTTGGATACGCCTCATTCAGAGAAGAAGTTTAGGGGAATTACCTGATAATGCTGGTGACTGCACCTGAGGTCCCTAAGGGATCAAAGACCAATGCTTCCCAGCTTTGGAAAGCTGCATGATGACTGACAATTAAAGATTCTTCTCAGGAATACAACATGTAATTAAGAGATGATAAAAATAACCCCATGAATAGCAGGGATCTTTTTTTTTTTTTACAAAGCAAGATGAAGTATGTCCTTTTCCTCCTGGATATTTACATTATGACTAAAAAAGGCCAAAACATACTGGAGGAGACACTGTAAGAGCTGTGATCCACAAAGCATGCTGAAGTATGGCTTACCAAGGAGGGGAGGGAGACGCATACACATGACTATATATGTGCACAGGAATAAAACAATAAAAAGCAAACGTTTGTGCAGGGGGCCATTTGTAGAAATCACATGATTAGTGGAAAAATAAAGCAAACAAAAGGTTTATATAAACATCCATATGCAAGAGAAGCCTTGTGATCTTTAGAAACAAAGACACGCAGATGGTGGAAAACACTTTTTAACAACAAAAGAAGCCTGTGCCAAACTTATAGCCTTAACCAAGCTGGAGTATTCTGTTACAATATTCAGCACAGAAAAGTAGTATCAAAAAATGTTTCTGTAATGTAGTCCTTCAGAAGCACATAACAATGATCAAAACTTTTAGCCTGTGCAGTACTGCATTAATAAATTATCCATAAGGCTTCCTCCCACACCCAGTTCAGTTACCTGCATGTTATTTGGAGAGCTGGGTTTTATTTCAAGCAAGACAAGATATTCCATATGAAAGAAAAAAGAATGAACAACAGACACTGGTCTTTTCACAGGCAACTTTCCAACCAACCAAAAGCTAAAGCAGCTTCTATAGCACTGTTTCAGCACACAGAGCCCCAGTCAGGCAAAACCTGTTATGCCATTTAGGTGTCACAACTCTGCCTGTGACCCACATACATGTGAGCAGTCCCAGTCTGTCTTCTGGATCAGCAGCACTGTGCGACTACTTTGGCTTCCTGCAGAACAGCTACACACACCCTCACCTCTCAAGGTATGCCAAACACCAGCAAGGACCTGAGGCTGACTTCAAGTTGGAGCCAGAAGAAATTCAGCCAGGCCACCAGCCAGCTACATTCATACAGCCTGGCCAAGCTACACGCATGCTGCTGGCAGCCAGACAGCTATTCGTGGGTTCAGACTTCCAGATATGCTCCCTGGAAGTCCCAACAGCAGGGGCTGTGTGTACTCAGAATACCTTGCCATCACTTTGCAAAGTGAAGCTCTCTAGTAGCTCTGTGAGCACAACGTGACACATGGTACCCTGGGCATTTCTCACATTGTGAAGCTCTCTCTCCAGGGCCTCAGCAGTAATTTTGGGAAAATTTTCCTCAAACTGGCAAAAAATGTTGGCCATTTCTGGGAACAACACACCCAAATCCCCAGTACAGAATAAGCTTAGCAACACCTGTTTGTACACTCCCAGGATATGAGTCAAATCAGGTCATGCCTTGTATGCCTTCAGAAACTTTCCAATGGTAGCTGCTCATCTGTTACAGCCTTGGTCCTCAGCAGCCACAGACAACAGATGAGACCGCTCTGCTTAGCTCCGCTGATCACCTGCCCGTGCTCCCAACCTTGGGAATGTGCCCACGGGAGCAGCATGTCCTGTGTGACATTGGAAATAAAGGCTGAGAAAAGACACAGCTGCTGCTGGTGAACACATCAGAGCAGCAAGCACAGGCAGCAGAAAAAGCCCCAGCACTGAAGGACAGAGAGAGGAGAAACGGGTGGGGTTAAACTGACCATAGATAAGTGTAAGTAGACACGTTGGTTACCATCCATCACAAACAAGGTATTTCATAGAAAGCTCCAACTGGAGTAACAGAAGAAAAACAACTTCACCTTCTAAGATGAATCTTTCTATTAATGGGAACGTGTGACATGGCAGGAGTGGGGGATTGTACCTGATTACACAAAGCTCCTTTATCACTAAAACAGCTTTATTTGAGTAAAGGAGCAGGTATGCAAACGTGTATACTTGCAGGTGCAGATATATCCATATAACAGAAGGGCATCTGTGGACGCACAAATGTGGTTTTCCACGCAGAGGCTTTAGGAGCACAGAAACAATATCAATTCCTCGGAGTTATACAGCTCTAGTAAATCAGAATCAGCAAAGGGACTTTCCTTGAAAGTATAGCAACTAGCATCGGCATGCAGCTCAGGTAAAGGAATGACATCACCCTGTATCTCAAAAGCATTACCTCATCTCCTAATCCAAGGAGTGAGTCACCCAGGCAGTCAGCTGCAAATCTCTTGGCACAGAAAATGTAGGTTACCACGATGCACTTACACATTCCTCTGATCTGTCAATGTAAATAGCTATTTGTTCAGCTCCACTGGTCAGCAATATGGCACATAATTGTTAAGTAGCTTGTCTTTCAGAAGTAACACTTAAAAAAAAAGCCCACATTAACTCTCGAGCCCTAAACGAGACGCTGCGCTTTTTGCTCATTAAGAGTTTGAAGCTGAAGTTGGCCATTGGCTCGGCGCTGGGTGCTGCAGGCCTATCAGCAACGAGGGCTGCTCAATCTCCAGGCCGACGGGTGAGGTAATGCAGCTTCTAAAAAGCCTTCACAAAAAGCAAAAAGGCAGAACGATCCGAAATGGCATTCGCTACCAGGGAATGCTGTCTAGACTTTTTACTGGAAAGGAGGGCGCTGCACGAGAGCTCCCATGCCAGGTTGAACCGGCGCAGGGAGAAAGCTGCTGATTTATTGTAAGGAAAAGTCATGTAAACAGAGATCAAAAAGCTTCCAGGAGCTGTTTAACAGCAAGCGTAACATTCATTTCCATACCTACCCATCCTTACCATGTTAAATAAAGGGTGTTCGCATGCAGACATCTGAAAAAACATGATGCCAAAACAGTCAGTACTGCTATCAGACGTGCTAGACTTCCCAGCAGCTCCAAGGGAATAACTCAGAGGTAAAATACCTTCCTTAGAATAAGAAGCAGAGCACATTTGTTTTTCTAACACTTCAGCTTGTGAATTTCAAACCTTACTCTAATCATAAACTATCACTGCTGGAAGAGCTTCATTGCAGTTACTGATTAACTGAGCTGTATGATCTCAAATAAAGGTACTACTAACAGGCAAACCCTATTCAAGCAGAAATACACCGGTGTGAAGGGACTTTTCTTTAAACTTGCTTATAAAAAATACCTATTTCTGCATAGCAGCTGTTTATAAAGCACGACCTTGTTCCTAACAGCATCCTATTTCTGTCAAATGGCATACACACTGAAAACATCTTCAAGACCAGTGCACTGAGCAAGGTTGCACCTGAACTCTGACATACCAGTATTTGCTGCTGCAGGCTGTGCAGGCATTACAAGACCTTCCCGCTCTGAAGAAGGCAGCCTATGCCCAAGCAGCACATCAGAGTAGTTGAGGAAGCAGGTTTCATCTCTGTCAGATTGTGATACAGTGAAACCAGCTTTGCATAGAATTAGTGAGCACGTATGATTTTTAAAACCTCAGGATGACTTTTATAATCATGGCTCACCCAGAAACAGGAGTTCACAGGATCTGTGAAGTGTCCAAATCTGCTCCCCTGCTTCTGCCCATATTAAGAACCATACGAAAGCAGTCTTAATTTAATACATTTTTTCTTCTTTCTCCACCATGCCATATACTCCACTACTGGTAGTGTCTGTTTCATCTTTCACTGGTTAGAAAAGATTGGGCCAAGGCTTAACTTTCAAGGTCCTGCATTTCATGTACGACTAATGCAGAGTACAGCCGCAAAGCAGAAGCAATGCTATAAATCCTGTGCCTGGATGAATAGCAGGGAAGCTGTTTGGAAACTCCTCTTTTCCCCCCCTCTCTCCTCAAAGCAACACCTACAACATACTTCCAACAACTTTATCAAATGACTATTTGGTATCTCCAGCATAATTCTACACTTCAGATCTTAAAACCTGATCGAGTGTCAGCACCCTGGCAGCTTACAAAACTGCTTTTTACACTGAGCACTGCTAACAGTAATATATGACAGCAGTAGAGCAGCTTGAGAATTAAAACATTCTTTGCCAGCACCAGTGGGGGCATAGTATTACGTTTGGTTTAAAGTTGGTCATCAAAAGAAATAGTGCTACTCTGTCCTCTGCCCTCCCTTGAGCAGCCATGCAGTGAAACAGGAACTGCAGCACGTTAACTAGACTGCCTTGGCTTCAAAAGAGATCAGTTCTCCAACACTGTGTGTTGTGCAATCAGACCCCTCTTCTGAAGAGCAGCAAACTAAAATACCACTGTTACTTTAATCACAGTCAAACAAGGCTTGGGATTTTGACTGCAGAGATGCCAGCCTGCTTTGCTGCCATGGTAACAGACTTTTAAAAACTGTTCTCCTTAATAATAAAAAAAACACACAGTGCTTTAAGAAAGATTTTATTTTGACATTATTCCATCCCCCTCTTTAACAAGAAGTTGTATTAAAAAGAAAAGACTTCAGTAGTATTCTGGAAGTTCAGAGTGATCCTTTCAAAAGCACACTGGAGCTGCTGCTACTGAGCCCACCCCTGAGGTCACTGAAACCAACAGCATGTAAAGGAAAAGGTCAGTGAGGAAAATGAAAATTACCCCAAACCTTCCATCTACAGAAACAGGCACTGTATGGAAGCTCATTAGTCACTATGTCAAAATCGGTATTGTTCCAGTACTGGGATGTCTGAAGATGTTTCAACTCCCCTTCAGCATGCAGGACTATCATAGAATCACAGAATGGCCTGGGTTGAAAGGGACCACAATGACCACCTAGTTTCAACCCCCCTGCTATCTGCAGAGTCACCAACCACCAGACCAGGCTGCCCAGAGCCACATCCAGCCTGGCCTTGAATGCCTCCAGGGATGAGGCATCCACAACCTCCTTGGGCAACCTGTTCCAGTGCGTCACCACCCTGTGTGAAAAACTTCCTCCTAATATCTAACCTAAACCTCCTCTGTCTCAGTTTAAAACCATTCCCCCATTTCCTATCACTATATGGGCTCCTATAACATCAGTAGGAAGCTAAGCAAGATGCTTCACCTAAGAGATGGGAAACACGAGCAGTAACACCAACCCACATCACTTCAGCAGTCCAGGATTTAAGCTGATCTCTGTCAGGCTGGCTGCGCTTCTTCCCTGGCCCTGACTGGACAGGGTGGTCTTTTAGATAAGGACACAAAGTCCCAGGGTTGGGGGAAGACTGAGTCACAGAGCAACTCCTATGAGAAAAGAGATCCCAATAAAGGAGAACAACAGAAAATCGCAAATGCATCCTCTTCCTTCAAGAACACAAAGGCTGTAGTGAAGTTAAGAGGACAGAAAGCATGAAACATGCAGCGATCCTGAGAGAAAGATTAACAAAGTTACCTGTGCATGGAGGGTAAAGTCCAGATGAAATTTGGGAATGGGATAGCAGCAGCTGCGCTGTTAAAGGAATGATTTGCTGAACTGTCTGAAGTGCTTAAAGCTTGAAACAAGCACTTCCTTTTACAGATAAAGTTACAGATCAGAAGTTCAAAAGTGGCGTAGGGCAGACTAAACCACTTAGATACTTGGAGCCTAGCTGCCCAAAATGCAACAAAGTCAGTCCTTCTGTTCTGAAATGAGTATTTGCCATCACTAGAGCCAACCCATTTCTAAACAGAAAACACTGCAGCTGCTTAACAGCCAATACAAAACACGCAGTGTACCATATGTAATTAAATTACAGGCTACTATAAAGATAACTAAACAGAGACAGCAAGATGATGATCAATGACCTTCCCGAGATTTGCTGCAATACATTTTGACCACGGCTGTCAGCATAACAGATGAAAGTTGGCCCTAGCCATCAACCCAGAGCGACTGTTAGAGAAAACTTTGCTGGCAGTGCTCAAGGAAGAGCATCACTTGTGAAAATTAGGGCTGAGTGCTCTGATATCACACCAGCCACAATATCTTGTTATTGCAGCTCCCCACGTGCCCTGGAACGGAAGCTGTCGCACCCCCTCCCCCTCAGACATCGTTACAGCACAAGTTAGAGACACATGTCAGCACTTTATCAGAGCTTCATCAGTGCTAACTGCTTTACGTGTCAGCAAGAAAGCCACCAAGCTGCTGTTATAGGAAGCCCTTTTTTTAATTGCACAAGTCATTAAGCTCAGATTATTGTCTTTGAGCATGTATTTATCAAAACAGCACAAGGCCACTCGTCTAAGCAACAGAACTCCTGTCACCCAACCAAAACATGTGCTGCTGCAGCATGTTAACCCCTAGCTTCGCTCAAGTGTCAATTAGCAATTCCCCTTAACGAGTTCCTACAACAGCACAACTTCCAGCCATGCAGATACTTAAAAACAATTTGCTAGTGATATTCTGTCCACTAAATATTAGAAAAATGACTGCCAGGAGAATTATAATTTTAGTTTCACCCAGAAAGCAGCAAAGATCCACACTCAGCAACAGGCAGCAAGGCTGCAAAGCATTCACGGCGTTATTGCCAAGTGCACCTTGCATGTTGCCAGCAAAATAAAAAGAACTGTCTGGGTCATCAGTAATCATAATACATCCATGTAGTTAAAGAGCAGTCACATCTATTCTCTTCTTGTAAAATACAGGCTCCACTCCCCTTGATAGCCCTAATAAGCCTTTTCTGTCTCAATTGCAATTAGAATTTATCTTCCTTTGAAGTACAATTCTGGACACTCATTTCTCATTCATTATGAGCTTTTCCAGGACCATTTAAGACTCTAATATCTCTCTCTGCCCTCAAGCAGCATAGGATCGCATTTTCTTCCCCTGCAGAGGAATAAAGATGGCAGCTGATAACCTGACACAGGACCTCTTACCACACAATATTCAGTTATAAACTGATCACCTCTAACCCTCAACAACATTGTCGTTATCAATCCCCACATCTTGTGTTTCATTCAGTACAGTTTAATTCCATTTCTATTACAGACAAGATGTATGATGGAGAACTGGCTTATGCCTTCCTCCAGAGGAATGATACCTCCAGCAACCGGAGCATGTGCTGGTCCTGCATCTATCCCTGTAGTACACAAAAATAAGGAAGAACTACAGGACACGAGGAACTCCACTACTATGCATTTCCAGACAATTAAAAGTGTATCACTTTACCTGTCAGGAAATAGGATTTCTCCAAGCTACTTGCCTCAAGTCAATCGATTTACACACTCTGTCTACTTGAACTGAGTGGCAATGTGGGGCTTTGCACCTGGTTACAACATAGAACAGCTGGAAAATAGCTGTGCAGCATCACTAGAAATTTTAAACATTTTTATTCTTCCCTTTCCTGAGTAAAGTTTTGCTTTTGAGAGTTTTGCACATACTCTGAAGCATAAGATGACCAACCCCTTCTCTGCGGATGGCAGACAGACCTCACTGCACTGCCTTTGCTCCTGCAAGCAGCCTGAATTGTGCACAAAGCCAAGTGCTAAGCAGAACAGATTGCTTCTGTCGCTGACGTGTCCTGTGCCAGATGTTTTAAGATGCACAAACACATTAAAAGTTAAGATTAACCCTACTGAGCCAGGCAGAGCAACTTGCTTGTGAGCAAAAAGCCAGAGCCGAGACAGCCATCTTCTCAGTGCAGATTGAAACATATCTCCTTATATTTCACCCAGTGACTGCTAGGAGCATCAGGAAAGATTTGTACAGGTTTGATAGAAATTCAGAATATTCAGCATTGTAGTCAAAAGCTGCTATAATAACCCTTTAAGTGAAAGCACTCGAACAAGCACGACTGCATGACTGACAGTCTGAAGTATTCCCCACCCATACCCGAAAAACACGTCTCAGCTTTTCATTGGATGATATTTACAGACAGTGACTTAATTGAAAACTAACTAAACTAGAAAACGACGGGCCAAACAAAAAACCTCATTTTAATTCAGGTTAATAAAATGCTGCTGCAGGGGTGCTGTAAGTGATGGGTGTGATTTTCCTGCAGCTGATGTCACAAGATTTCTCTTTCAAAAAGACAGTTCAATTATTCACCCACCCCCAGCCTCTTGTTAGGGCACACAGAAGAGAATCCAGAAATCAGAAGCCAGGACCCCAGAGGGCATGCTGACCCCTCGCCTTGCCCTGACCTGCTGCACTGGGGGTTTGGCAATTTCTTCTGTAAGAGGCCAAAGGATGAGTGAGGCTGAATCTTCTCCCGTGTTCCCAAAACAACTCAGGATAACTCATGTCCCTTCTCTGTCCGGGACTGGTGACAGCAGATGCTTTATGCAACGTGCAGCAAAGTCCAGGCAATCAGTACCTGAAAGTGACTGCCAGGTGCCTAAGGGCTTTGCAGCAGAAATTCTCATTCCTTTTTTTTTTTTGGAGAGCCAAAGCATTGAAAATTCTACAGCGTTTATAACACAGTTAAAGCATAAATAAATAAATAAAAACAACCCCAGAACGTTTATATTGCACATTAAATCCTGTTCTCTTGTTGGAGACCTTGAAACTGTTCCACAACTGCCTGCTCTAAGCAGCAGCCTTGTACTCTCCAAAGGAGAAGAAAGGAACAAACTGCTGAAGGTATCTATAGATGCACTTTGCATACAATACAAATAGCTTCCTGCTGACTTCAGTATAAAACTTTTTTGCATCTCTGCATTTCTCTGAAGGAAATCCCAGGCTGTCCTGCAAGAAAACCAGAACAACCTGCCACTTTTAGGTCCAAAAAAGATCTCACAGTTCCTTGAGTCTGCAGCAAGTCTTATTTTGTGTGGCTATACTACGAACTTTTAGAGTGATAAGAGTGCTGGTGAATTTTGCTATAATATATAAACCCATTGCTCCATTTTTTCCAGTGTATGGTGGCATGTTTATTATGGCTCCTACAATGTCATGTCCACTGACTAAAATGCTTTCTGTTCCATAATGTCAAATCTCTCCAATACAAAAAAAATGCGGTTCTCACTTAGGGATTAGTCCATAACAACAGAGTTATGACCAAGGCAGTTCCTTTTATTGAGTACATTCCCATATACCCTCTATCTGGACCACTGAAAATACAATTGGTGCCACTGTGCCGGGCTGAACTCCCTGCAGTATTCCTGACAGCAAAGGAAAAAAAGTCAGTCATGAATCTTTAAGCTGTTACTCTCACATCATCACAATGCAGTATGCTACTTGCTTTTTTTCTTTCTTACCACACCAGAGGAAAAGCTACCAGCTTTTCCACAGCAGTATCTTTACAGACGATCCACCTTTCAGCCTGCCTCCAATCACCTCTTCTCCAGCCTCCCCTCGTCGTGCTCACCTTTACTGGCTGGTCACTTGAATACGCTGCCAAGCTTACACTAATTCTCCTTGTGTAACAGATAACACATGAAAGGAAGACAGAATGCCATTAAGCAATTCAGTATGAAGCTATGCAAACAAGAGAACACATTGCCCTTGTTAGTACATGACAACAGTCCCATAACAATGTGTTATAAACCACTTCCATTGCTTGAGAGGCAGCTCTAATTTTAACGGGTCGACTCTCCAAAATGTATTCCAACTACAGATGGTGTATTCACTAAAAAGTTTAAATTTAAAGAGTAAATGTTTTTCATTCAAAGTAAGTTCACCAGTGGAAAAGGTAAGCTTCAATGACTTCACCCTGAACTTCAGCAGGCAATCTTCACATGCAGGTCATGACAAATCTTGATGGTGCGACACGCAGCTTTGAGAGAACGGCTTTTCATTTTAACAGTGGCTAAGGAAACAAAGTGCTGAAGTTCTGATGCTGAAATGCAATCTCATTTTCAGCACTGGCACACTGACCGTGGCTGTGTACATTGGAGCTTTGAGACAGGAAGAATTTTACTATTTTAGTTACCCAGACAAACAACCAGTAGTTCAGCAGACTTTCCTTTCTGACTGATCTGTTCACATGACAAATGATGAACAACTCCTTTTGTCGGCGTCTTCAGAAGTAGTTTCAAGATCTGAAGTGTTTGACAGAGCTGCTGGAACATTTGAAATCTTACTCTCTTCGCTTTCCTAATTAACACACGAGCTCCAAATAGACAAGTTAACACTTTGCAATTAGGCAAAGGCAGTAAGTAGAGTTTTATTAACCAATTGAAGCTTGAATTCCTCATGTCTTTTCTTAAAGCACGTTTCAGAATGGATTTCATACTTTGGCACCAGTATGGAATTCATTGTGCTCTCACCCAAAATAGATGAAAGTTTTAGAAGAGTCAAAAAGAACCCAGACACAGCAGAACACTCTCCTCATTCTGAAGGAACACAGTAACACTCCGAATGTAACGCAAAAGGAATTTGCCACCTGCAGATAAACCACGTACATAATTATGCTATTTTATGTGGAAGATAATATTGTGGTTGTAAGCAGAGAGCTTTCTACCTCAAAAATGTTGGAAGAGGAAGAAAAAGCCTCAGTGGTTACTTTGAGTAAAACGTGCCACGTGCCCAATCAGAAGGGAAACACTGAAGTGGAAAGAGGACAAACACTGAGACCCTGGGGAATTTAATGTACTGCCTCAAAATACAGATGTCCCAACAACACTAATGAGGCCAGCTATTCCATCAAGAAGTCCCTAGACTCACTATGAAATCTTTCAGCTGAATACTGACGTTTAAATACTGACACATTTTAGTGTAGCTAATGTGGAACCTTCATTACGTAAGTTGTTGGTAAGCTTTATGTCTTAACAAAGGCTGTTCTAAAAGGCCTACATTCATAATACTTAACGGCTTCTAAAAGGTCAGAATGAACTTTTACTTACTTTTACTTTTATCAGTCATCTCCCAAAGGTCAGCATGTTAACTGCCAAAAGCCATCAGTGTCTTTGGCCATAGATGTAGAAATGCAACAGTTTGAAAGCCCATCTGAACATACCCCATATACATAACAACATTCCAACTGTAATTCAGGGATTCCCATAACTTACTAACTTGGAGTCAGAGAAATGAACTAAACAGTGTGTGAACAAAGTACAATTTCTGCTGTTCAGGCATCAATGTTCAGTTCCTAAAGTCATACCACACCATAAAGATCAAAACTCCAACCATTTAGTCACAGCAATAGAGATTTGTAAGAAAACTCATGCAGAATTCTTGGTATCTTTGAATATCTCTCAGAAACAAGGAAACATGGGTCAGCATTCACTTCAGCTCTGCAGCCAGTCTGGGATGCTTATTACCAGCTCTCACCCTTCAATGACCACAGCAGCAAACCAAACCTTTCAAAACAGGTCATGTAGACGTCACAAGCAGCTACAAGCAACCACACTCATGCAGTCTGAATAACCCTCATTCAACTTTCATTCTTTGCTATCCATTGTGTGAAAGTATGGTAAGGACTGGTAATCAATTTCAACCACCTGTGAGAGTGAAGGACCGTGCATTTTGCCAGCACCACAAACCACTTCATAGTTGGTGTATTTACTCCTCCTAATTCTAGGAGAGCTCAGTATCAACTCATGGATCATTTCATCAATGTAGGAAGAAGGAAAAAAGTAAGAAAACCTCTTCTAATTTCTAGCTTAAGTGAATCCAAAACCAGTGGAAATACAACCACTGATGGAAGAAATGGCACCAAACAAGAAATTTAACTCCCTAAATTTCCTTGTTACAGCTTATCTGCAAAACATGATGCAACCTTTCCCCACTAAGTCCTTCAGGGTGACCTTCAGTGCTCCATTTCATTGCTAATACATTCTATTTCATTGCTAATACATTCTGTTTCATAGGCAGCCTGCTTATCTAGTATAAGAAACAATCTTTTGTTCATTTGTTAAGTCACAAGGACTTTTGCTTTTGTTGAGAGGAAAAAAAAAAATGACAGTACTTGCCAAAACATACTCTAGTAATACAAAGCAGATGATCTTTCTGTTCCATTCAAATTTCAAGTAACTTGTTTCCAGTCAGCAACAGCACACAATTCCCAAACCCAGTTACATCATCTAGTTTGATAGTTACCAACCCTGCCAATTGTAGGACCCACTCAAGTTTGAAACAGCAACATGATGTAAGCCTCGCAAAAATAAGTTTGAGACCAGCTGTCAAACTTTGTCCATACTAGTTTTGCTGCATTATTTAATAGATATTAAAAATGGAATAAATGGCATTCAATTTATTACTGACAATTCTGTTTCAAAAGACAGTCAGGAGAAAGATCAAGCCTTACCTCTGGTTTACTGAGGCTGGATGACACCAGAGAACCTGATCCCACATCCAGGTCCCACTGTTTTCTTCCGCTGTTCTCAGGATCCAGCGCAGCAATTCGTCCATCCAAAGTGCTGATAATTACCAGAGATCTGCAAGTGGAAACACGCAGAGTCACAACCCCAGCAACAGGTAGCTGATCAGGTAGATGTCTTCTAAAGTTGGAATCCCACTGCATTAAGTATAAACCTTTGCTGACACATGCCACAAAGCAGCATTTAATTTGATAGTTAATTTGATAGTTCTACCCCGGCCAACAGGAAGAATATGAAAATATTCTTCTGCTGAATATCAAACTAATTTATATGCTATAAGATGCTCTCAGAGTTCATTTCCAAGGGAGATACCTGGGTTCTTGATCCCATGTGCGTGTGATACCACAACAATACTGGATGATATCTTTTAAAGTAGTTATGAACTGTATAGACCCAATTGATTTCACAGAGAACTTTAACATGTCATAGAATCATAAAATGGCCTGGGTTGAAAAGGACCACAATGATCATCTGGTTTCAACCTCCCTGCTATGTGCAGGGTCACCAACCACCAGACCAGGCTGCCCAGAGCCACATCCAGCCTGGCCTTGAATGCCTCCAGGGATGGGGCATCCACAACCTCCTTGGGCAACCTGTTCCAGTGCGTCACCACCCTCTGGGTGAAAAACTTCCTCCTAATATCTAACCTAAACCTCCCCTGTCTCAGTTTAAGACCATTCCCCCTTGTCCACCCTCATAAACAGCCGTTCCCCTTCCTGTTTTACGCTCCCTTCAAGTACTGGAAGGCTGCAATGAGGTCTCCCCGGAGCCTTCTCTTCTCCAAGCTGAACAATCCCAGTTCCCTCAACCTTTCTTCATCCTTTCAAATCAAACAAAATCAGTAATAATAAATCAAGTAAATCAGTATGTCCAAAAAAAAAGTTAAGCCACAACTAAGTTTTCAGTGCTTCTGGATGAAACAAGGAAATCCTGGAGGAGATTTATGCATTGTAAAACAAAGAGGTCTCACCCAAGATAAACACACGATGCTAGAAACCTCCAGCCACTACAGGCAACAAAGCAAGCAAATTGACTTACGCCACTTAAGCTTTAAGTAGCCTATCTGGAAACGCATGGCAACAAGAAGCCAGCTGCTGGTTTCTACAGCGCCTGAAGCTTATCGATTCGCCTACACTGAGGTGCAATTAGAACAAGCAATCCTGATCGGGCCGGAATTCAAGCATTAATTAAAAGCAAACAAAATACATACACCAACAGAATTCACAGGTAGGGAATGCCCAGAGATAAAACACTGGCAAAGCAATTTTGAACTGTCTTTTTATTTCTTTGAAACTCGTGCTCTGAGCAGAAAAAGCCAGGGATGTGAAGGCAGTTTTGGCTTGCTGCACACTCACCGACTTTCAAAGGCAGTGGGAGTGGGGTCTGATCTCTTTACAGACAGTGTGTACTGAGGGTGGCAGGATTAAGTGACCCAGAAGGCCTTTTTATAGACATTGATTTCAATGAGAATGAGGAACTGTGCAAATAAGCCTGATAGGCAGATTGGAACATGCTGGGAGGGGGCAGGAGGGGGGTGAAAATGCTCACACAGGTGAGCATAGGAACAACTAAATACATCTTCAACCCGTAGCAAAGATAATTGCAGCCCTTATTTCCAAAGGTGGCCAAGCAACACATTCTTCCATCAGCTTCTTAAAGAAAAGTGTCAGATGTGCAAATATTTGAACAGTGGAATACGTGTGTTTTTATAAACCTAATTATTCCAGCCGTGCAGAAATCAAGATTGGGTTAATAATAAACCGGGCTGCAGGAGACTGTTCTCATGCACTGCAAACATGTGCTAGATATTAAAGGCCTTGGACACACACTGAACAGAATCTGGTTGTTTTACTGTAAAACAATTCACCTGAAGCTCTCTGGCACTGCATAAAGATATTATTCCAGGTGGATCTATCTCAGTGTTATGTTGGTCCAGCAGAGAAGTTGGTTATGAAAGAAAAGCTGGAGCGGAGATAACCTCAGCAGGTAGAAAAGACAGATTTTAACATCACAGGGTGATCTGCCTCCTTCCCAGCTCATTGTTCTTTATCTAATTCCTCCCACTTCCATTAACCCTAAGTAAGGAATATTTCATGCCTGTCTTTTCATACGATCTGTCTCACCAGATGCAAATATCAGCCTTCCCAAAGAGCCCTCGTTATTGAAGCCTTGCCCCCCAACATGGCAGTCTTTGAATTTGGACCCACACAGATAAACCACAAAGTAGCTGCACCTAAGTTTGACATTCAGCCCATTAGAAACAGAAGTCTTTTTAAAAACCATGCCTTCAGAAGGCACTTCTGCACCAACAGCACACACTTTCTGCTTAAACTACTTCAATCAATGGCTACTGTATATCCTAAAAGCCCCCAATGCTTTCTGGGTGCTGCAGCACTCTTTATTTGCACCATCAGCTAACAGTTGGAAAACGGACTTTGTTTCCCAAACTCCACCTGCTGAACAAACACTGTGATGAGACAGGACCAACCCATCTCTCTCTCTGATCCCATCTTCACTTTGCTTTTCATCAGCGTTCCTGCATGTCACAAAAAACACACTAACAATTCCTAGCTCTTGCAATAAAATCCTTAGTTACTGCATTTCTCTATACATTAAAATCTGAATGCCTATTCTCTCCATCTCTGATCAACTCCAGTGAGATAAAATCCCATCACTTGAACTCTAGTTGGTTTAGGATTTCTAATTCATCTACAGGTGTTATGTACTTCCTCACTGCCAGATTTTCCAAGTTTATCTCCTTCTTCTGTGAGATTCCATTGCTTGCTGCTTTCAGTACTGAAAGCAAGAAGTGGTGACAAGAAAAGAAGATTTCTCCCCAACTTCCAGGTGTTCTGATCAAGCAGTAGATTGACAGCCTCACAACATCAATTTAGGTGGCTACTTCAAGAGACTGCTTCACTCAGAGCTTAGAAACGGGTAAGCCACTTCCTTTCTGTCACCTCACTGTGCTATCTTATGCTTAGGGTAGCATACAACCCCAAATGCTTACAGCTGTAGCATATGGTTAAGAAAATGAAATTTTATTCTAGGTTAAAAAGTCTGAGTTTTATTCATCTTCTTGCAAGCTGCTGCTGGTTGCAGTTAGAGTATTCAGTCACTGACATGAAGTTGAAATAGAATTAGAGAATTATGAAGGTTGGAACAGACCTCTAAGATCATCTAATGCAACCCCAACCCATCCCCATGCCCACAACCACGTTCCTCAGTTCCACACCTCCACAGTTCTTGAACGTCTCCAGCAATGATGACCCCACCACCCCCCTGGGCAGCCCACGCCAATGTGTTACCACTCCTTTTGAGAACAATTTTTTCCTAATACCCAACCTGAAATAACAGTATTCTTGATTCCAGCGTGCATCAACCAGCCTCCTGGTTATCAAACGTCAGTAAAAAGACACTCGTGTACTTTCACCTTGTCTCTAGCTACAGCTCCACAGCACATTATGAACCAGGTAATGGAGGAAGAGAAAATCCCTGCTGGGCCCTTACAGGTGGCCAGCAGGAGGACTAAGACAGAAGACCAGTATAACAGTGCATACAAAGATATCTAACCGCAGCAGCCAATAGACTGCACTAACACATATTGTCAGATTTCACTTTCCAACATGAAAAAACATCTAAGAATGCTTCCCCCTCAAACACACCACCTCCAGAATTAGTCTCCACAATTAACTGAAAACCTGTTTTCTTACCATTTCCTTTCCTCTTTCACTAATTTGTTATTAAAGCACAGTTACAGCGTTCCCTCTCAAAACTATGCAAGAGACTCTTAAAGACTTTGTCATACATTTATAAAAGGCCTCTCCCGAGACTCATAACCATAGCTACATCCCATGAAGAACACAGTTTTTGAGTTCTGGTGGCCTGAACTCAGCTCTGCTCTACTTCATATAAGCGAGGTCTCATTTACCTACAAACAGAAGCAAGGGGCCAAGACATAAAGGGAAGTTGTCAACAGGACAGAGGAACACTGATTTGGCCTGTCCATACACTTTCGCAGTACTGAAGAATTGCATCTAGTCAAATGAGTTATTTTTGTTAGTAAAAGAAAGCAGAACATATCATTGCTTAGGTACAATATTCGCCACTATTCTTGCTTCAGTTGGAAAAAACACAATCCTAATTTTGGACTCCAAAGCCATTTGGGGCATGACAAGTACGGCTATTTGTCAAACTCTGAATGTCTGCTCCAACATCAAATCTACGCATCTGTAAGCAAAGAGCAAGGTAAGCCACCAACCATCACAGAATCATCGAATGGCCTGGGTTGAAAAGGACCACAATGAGTTTCAACCCCCTGCTATGTGCAGGGTCGCCAACCATCAGACCAGGCTGCCCAGAGCCACATCCAGCCTGGCCTTGAATGCCTCCAGGGATGGGGCATCCACAACCTCCTTGGGCAACCTGTTCCAGTGCTTCACCACCCTCTGTGTGGAAAAACTTCCTCCTAATATCTAACCTAAACCTCCCCTGTCTCAGTTTAAAACCATTCCCTCTTGTCCATCATATTTACTTTCTTCTAGGAAAGAGAAATTCCTCAAAACCACAGTGACATTTATTCGCCTACAGGGAAACAGTTTAGAGTGAGTTTTTCTCAGCCTGTACTGACACCTCATTGCATTACACAGATATTTTGTAGCTGAAGAACAATTAGCTGAGAGGAGTAGACATCTCACAAATACAGATGAAAGAAAGAAAGAAAGAAATGCAGGCAAATACTACAGCCCCATCATTTGATGGCAGCAAATCTATACTCCAATGCGCTGATCAATGAGAGAACCCCTACATTTAATCTTAGGCTTAAAAGACCAGATTGAACATCTTTGGTGCATCTCCATTTAACTCTATAGATATAAAACAGAAAAAAATATTTCTCAGTACTTTCTGGCGTTAAATAAATTAAGGTCATATTAAAAATCAGCAGAGCTGTAGTAAACTAGCCAGGATTTTGATGGCTCGACACACAAATGGATGCTCCTGTTGCTAAGAGGAAAATAGATTTGCTTTACAGACAACAGGATGCAAAGTTAGCAGCCAGTTTCGTGATTGGGTGCACCAACAAAAAGCTCCTGACTTTTCATTTTTAGAACGGGTTCTCAAATAAAGGAAGCATTAAGTCATGCTGTTCTCTCTTTGACTCTCTCTGTGGTTTATCACCTCATCTGCTCTCAGCCAATTCCCAAACAGACAGCGAACAGCCCAGTAACCCTGCCACACTTGACTCATTCATTAAAGCCATCCCTCCGCCGCAGCTTTCCGTCGCCTGTGGTTATGAAGCGTTCCCTTTCCCCGTGCTGCACTCTCAAAGTTGGCCATCGGGCAATCTGTCCCACGCGCTTCTCCTCCCTCCCAGCCCACGGTGAGGCAATGAGATGAAGGGGAGAGCAGAAAACGGACAGCACGTCCCCAGGACGTGGACCGGGCCGCGCTGCCCTCACCCCGAGCCCACCCCCGGCCTCTTCACCCCACCCCGGCCCCCGTCACACAGCTCCAGGCCCACCTGCCGCCGCTCCGGGCCTCCCCGCTGCCCTCCGCCTCCTGCTCGCCGAGCGGCGCGGCGGCCATGTCGTCCTCCACTGTCACATCGGCGGACCCGGCCGGCAGAGCGGCGGCGGCCGCCCCCAGCCCGAAAGCGGCCTCCACCGCGGCATCGCCCTGCGGAGCTTCCTCAGCGCCCGCCGCCGTTCCCAACAAGAAGAGAACCGTGAGGGCGGCCATAGCGCTGCGGCACCGCGGGCCCCGCATGGAGGGGCCCCGCCTCAAGGCAGCCGTTAGGGCATGAACGCTGCCAACGCCGCAAACGCCGCTGCGGAATGGGCGCCCGGCGCCCCGCCCGCCCGCCACGTACCGGCACTGCCGCCGCCGCCGCCCGGCCCCTCACGGCGAGGAGCGAGCCCATTGGGCCGCCTGAATGTCACTCCGCTCGGCGCTTCTCTCCCATTGGTGCAGCTGAGGGAGAGGGAGGGAGGAAGAGGTGTTTGTCAACAGAGCCGCCGGGCCAATCGGATTCACGCCGCTCTCTCCCCTCCCTGTCAACGCGCGGCCAATCGGAAGCGCATGATTCACCGAGCTGCTCGCGGATTGGTGGAGGCGGCGCGCCACATGTGTTGCTGACTGGAGAGCCGGGCTGCGCGGCCCCGCCTCTTCCCGGCCGGCCCTCCGCCGGGCTGGAGACGTGGCTCTTTTACCGTGTCTGCTGGGCGGGGACGGCGGCGTGCGCAACTCTGCGCGTGAGGTTGGGAGGGGCGACTCGTCGGGCGGGAAGGGGGGGGCTGCTGTTCACGCGCACTGCGTGAGGGGAGGGGTCCGTGAGGAGAAGGGCTGTGTGAGGTGCCCGTTACAGCCCGTGTTTAATAGATGCCGAACTGATGTTGTGTTATACTTTTTCATTAACGTATCGTGCTGTTCTAAGCAAAAAATATTTGAAAAGTGTCATTCATTGCTTTATAACCGAGTCACACGCACCATTTCTTGGTACCTCGCCAGCAAGAGTTCGTAACTCCACATTGGCTGTATATCACAGCTGCCCTTCCTGAAGGCACGCACCTTCCTGGCACTCCTGTTTCCTTCTAGAATCTCCCCTGGTCTTTCTAGGCTTCCTGAGGAGGAACACAAAGGCTCTTTCCCACCTCCCAGGCTGCAGTTATCCTTAGAAAATGGGGGAGCTTCGTTGGTTACCAATGGACCGAAATTCACCACATTGCTGTTAAGTAATTCACCCACAGATCTCCCGCTTCCTCATAAATGTAGATATAAATGTTCAATGAAAGCTTCTGCATCATTACTGATGTTTTAATCATGTTCATCTAATAATGGGCCTGTAGGAGAGCTTTCTGGGATTTCTGCTGTGCTCAGCCTTGCCAGCTATGGATTTCCGTTGATGTGCTTCGCTTCCAATAACTTCTGTGCTTCCCATCGCTTCTCATTTACAGCAACACTTCTCATTTCCTCCATTTTGGCTATTTGTCTCCAGCCTGCTAAGAAAACGGGGACGGCCAAGGTATTCTTGCAGGATATCTCCATACTTTGTTAAGCCAGCACTTCTACCTTTGTGCTGGTTCTTGAAGGTTTATTATGCTTAAGGCAGCAACAGCCTTGTGCAAGTGTCCCTACCACACCCACGTGTATTACACAGAATTACACAGACTGGCCTGAGTTGGAAGGGACCTCAAGGATAATGAATCTCCAACCCCCCCACCACAGACAGGGCCACCAACCTCCACATTTAATACTAGACCAGGCTGCTCAGGGCCCCATCCAACCTGGCCTTGAACACCTTCAGGGACGGGGCATCCACAACCTCTCTGGGCAGCCTGTTCCAGCACCTCACCAGCTCCTCACCTTATTAACTCATTGTCTTGTATTTCTTCCCACCCCCTATCCCAGATCAGCAGTCTCCCCATTGCTGCCTTTTGTTTTTGGAGGCTCCAACAGTTTACAAGTGAGTCTTTTCTTCTAGATTCCCCTTTACCATTGCAGCATAAGGAATAACAATCGTAATCTAAAAGCTATTACTTTCCTGGTTTGGAAATGTATTTCTCTAATACACTGATAATCTTATTCAGAAATCCTTAAGCCAAACACTGCAATACAGCTGCATAATTTTCTCTGTGTTAAAAACTTGTGTCAACAAACCCAAACTTCCTGCTTTTTGCAAAGCATGACTCACATGCTGTTTTGTCTGAGTGACATAAGAGATCTATTTCAATCATATGACAATAACTTAAAATCCAACCAGCCGTTTATCTGGAAATCAAAGCCTGCACTTGCAGGGCGGATGGATGTTAATAGGAATGACGTTTTACCTAACTCCACTTCAGAACTGCCTGCTTTTCTTGATTAACTTGCTCTCAGAGCATCGAGGCACAGCAATGAAAGCTCAGCATGCCACCTCGTGGCTGCCCTGCACCAAAGGCCATTAGTAAGCTGCAGCGTGATAGTTTATAGCCTGTCATTTCTCCCAGAAAACCTCAGAGCCTCAAAAAGACGCATATAATGTAATTAGTGCATCACCACCTCTGCTGATGTCTTTTCATAAGCAGAATAGAATCAAACACCAGGTCAAACCAGAGATGAGAAGGAGGTGTTACACTGAAGAAATGCCACCGAACTGGAGTTCACTGGATAAAAAATAAGGTATGAAGAATGTAATAGTTGGAATGTAACTGGAGGAACAGGCTTGGAGAGCTACTGCCATCTAGAATAGGTGTTTGTCTGGAAAGATGAGCTAGATGTGCTTTAAAATGCTCAATCTACCACATGGTTTCTCTTGTGTTTTGACGGAGTTTCACCTTCATAGGTCTTGCTGTCTTTTTTGGCTGTTTCATGCCATTTATCAAATGCAGAAGACACACAGCTAACCTGACACTCAGAGGCTCTGTGCCTTCACTATGGTTTCACTCAAGTTAGTATGTGTTTTGCAGTAGCTTTAAGCAAGGCTTAGTCTGCCACAGCCTCCCACTGCCAACTGGCTGCTCTCTCTGCCTTCCACATACAGGCACAAGGTCAGGAAAACTGACTTTTAGTTGTTTTATTGCTCAGAAAAAGCAGCTTCATGCCAACGTGTGGAAGTAGCAGGAAAACTTGGCAAGGGATAGACTGGAGGGTGGGAACACTTCTTTTCTGGGACACTGCTTATCCAGAGCAGCTTAAGCTAGTTATTACATTCACATTCAGAGTTATGTGTTAAGTTTGGCTGAGCCAGTTTGACCTCATCTACCTGGCAAGAAACTGCTCTTGTTGCCTTTGTGGCAAGGTGAATCAGTTCAGCATAGGGTCAGGGGCATGCCAGAGCCAGTGCAATCTGTATACCCAGGACCAGAGTGCATGGTGGGTGAAGGGAGTAAAGAGCAGAATCTTCTCTTTTTGTCAACAGCAAGCTGTTATCTCAGCTACTGTGTAATTTCCTAACATGTAATTTCAACCTCAGAGGCAGGATTTAGCATTCGGAATCGTACAGCCTCTCTCCCAGCTTGGTAGTCCATGCTTCTCTGCTCTTCAGTGTGGCATTTTGCTAGGGTTAACATCCTGTTGGACAAGGAAAACGTCTGTTCAAACAAAGCAGGTTCAAGTATCTGCCTCTGTGCTGAAGCAGAGATGAGTCTGGCTCCCAGAGAGGCTTTGACAAGGGACAAACACAGGCTTGTACAAAATGATTTTGAGCCATTTGCAGATAGAGCTGGTTGTCACTCAACTTAAGGGAAATTCATTTCTAAAAGGTCTTGTGCTCTCTTTTTTGTGCGTAAGCAATTCTCAGCACGCCATACATTAAATATTCTGGGAAAGATTGTCTCGTGCTCACTGGATTTGTAACTCACTGGGATAAAATGACCAGGAAAGTTCGTTGCCAGCTAACAGAAATCTCCAAACCACCCTGTAGCAGTCACATGCCCTTAATAGCAAGTCACCTGCTCTGTACAGAAAGGTAAGGCCTCAACTCACTCAGATAAGCCTGGGTAATGATAATAGAGTCTTTGTTGAAAGAACACCCCATTGTTCAAAGACCAGCGTGCCTGCCCAGGGAAAACAAAAGGAAATGTTTCTAGCCTTTAAAAATCACAGCAGAATTGGAGAGGTTGGCAACAAAACAAGTCAGTCATGCATAGAATTTTTTTTTTTTAAAGTCAACAGCAGCTTTTCTGTTGTGCAAATAAAAAAGGGATCGTTCTGTGCTCATTGTGCTCTGACCTTGTACCTGCAACTCCCATCAGCCTCAGTGCGATTGCAGCATAGAGGTTTTTTTACTTAGATGCCTGTGCGTGGTCTTAACTTGGCTGCCAGGTTTGAAAACGCTGCTGTAGGTGCATCTGAAGGTTGATCTGTATCCCTGATGTTTTCTCAGGAACTGTTTCAGCAGATGCCAACCTAAAGGCAGAAAAAAAGGGGGTTTATGTGCTCCCTGAAAGAAGACTTCCATCAGGTTTTATACTGTCTTGTGAGTTCTGCTTGGTAACTGTATAAGTTTTTTTATGATAAGGGTGGTGAGGCACTGGCACAGGTTGCCCATAGAGGCGGTGGGTGCACATCCCTGGAGACACTCAAGGTCAGGCTGGACGGGGCTCTGAGCACCTGATGGAACTGTGGATGTCCCTGTTCATTGCAGGCGGGTTGGACTCGATGGCCTTTAAGGTCCCTTCCACCATCTCTCCACATCTCTCCTGCAGGGAGTACCCTTTAGGTACTGGAAGGCCACACTGAAGTCTCACCAGCTCTTTCTCTCCTTCACGCTGAACACCCTCAGCCTGTCTCCATAGCAGAGGCACTCCATCCTCTGCACATTCTCATGCCCTCCTCTGGATCCTCTCCAACGTCTTCAGGTCCTTGTGGCGCTGGGGGCCCATGGGAAATACTTCTCCTACAGGAGAGCCCCAACCCTCCATCCTCAGTGGCAAACCGCGGTACAGATGCGTTGCCGTGCCGTGCCGTGCCGTGCCGTGCCGCGCCGCGCCGGGTTCTGTCATGCATTGTGGGAGCTGTAGTTCGCGGCTTGCCGCACTACAAGTCCCAGCCTCCCGAAGGAGGAGGAGGAGGACGGCGAGGAGGAGGAGGAGTAGGAAGGGAGCCGGCTCGGCCCAGGCCTGCAGCCTGCACGGGAGAGCCCCCCGGGGGCGGGCCGCGGCGGCATGCGGCTCCCCGTCCGGCTCGGCCCGCTCCGCAGCACGCCCCTGGCTGCCCGGCCGCCAGGGAGGGGCAGGGCCAGGGCCAGGGCCGGCGGGCGGAGAGCCTTCAGCCGCGGGCGGCCCGGCGGCACCATGGCTGAGGAGGCCAAGAGGCTGGCAGCCTGCGCGGCGGTGGACAAGCACGTCCAGGTGAGGCACCCAGGGCTTCTCATCCCCTGTCCTCCCTGCTTCGCCGCGGGGCAGCACGAGTTAGGAGCCGGGTCTCGTGCCTCCTAACTTTCCCCTTGCCTACTGCTGCGAGCTGGACTCGAGAAAAAGCTCGGGTTAAAGAGCCTGTACCAAAGCTTGGGGTGCTCTGAGCCCTGACCAGGGGTGCTCCCAGTCCTCTGCCGTGCTGTAATCGTTCCCTCCGTGCTCAGGTAGGGCTGGAGCTGCACAGGCTGATGGTGAGCGCTTGGAGGGTCAATGGTTAAAGCTGAGCGGTGGTTTATCACAACGTTTGCTGTGCAAGCTGTGTTGCAAGAGCAGTGATGAAAGGGCATCAAGGCGCTGCCAAGGAGCCCGATGTGAGCATTTAGGGGGAAAAACCCTATTCTTTCCCGCTGCCCCCAGACCCAATTGCCATTAGGCTCCGTGCTGTCTATTCCACTTATTTTACAGTCTTTCTTTCCTCCTCCAAAGCTGTCTGGGCGACGGGAGCCTGGCGTGCATCAGCTCCTAGCTGAAAGTGAACCTTGGAGTTGTACACTTTGGGTTTTGCAGCAAAATGCGACTCCTAAGTCTGGGCTTTTGCACTGTTCTGCAGTTAAGCAAACTTATGGTGATGTTCCTGTCTGCATCCCAACTGATTAAAGTTGAGGGTCTGGTTAACAATTCAGTAAAATAGGCAGCAGTGTGAGTAGTATTGCAGTATTTGCTGTGTTAGTTGGTATGAAGCAATGGTGGAGAAGCAATTTTGGAGTCCCCTCTGAACAGCTGGATACTCTCAGCTATTGCAGAAAATCTGTCTCCAGCTTCTATCAGAAGGGTGCAGCTGCTTTTTGCAACAGCTTTGTGCGTGGCTGTTGCTTTCACTGTTAGCAGAAGGAGCCGTGTAATCTTCAAGAATGCTGACTTCAGAAACACAGCTGCAGACTCCATGTGGAAGGTGCTGCTGTGTTCAGGCTTGGTTGTGCAGGACAAGTCTCTCCTGCTCGACTCCAGCATTGGGGCTGTTATTCTTGCTCGCACCCATCCCAAAGAGCAGCTCCTTGGGCAGCCCATGGCAGAACTTGTGTGGAAGTGGGAGGATTAGCAGAAGAGAGCTTTTTGTCTCTCTTTTTCTTTTTTTAATTTAATTAAAGGTAGGTATGATTGCCACGGTGGACTGAAGATACCTAAGAAGAAAATGAGGCTCTCACGGTCCCTTTAAGACACTCAAGAAGCTGTCCCAGCCCTTGGAGTTGAGGGCAAGGAGTCCAAACTGCCTCATACATGGCCAAAACGAGCCTTGCTCCTCTCCCCTTGCAGCTGCTGTGCTTGGCTCTGGCAGGTGAAACCCAGAAACACTGGGTGCTATAGGGTTTCTCCCACAGTAGTGCTGCTGGCAGTGTTGCAAGCATAGGGCTGTGACCTGTTGCTTTCCCCTTTTGCAGAGTCACGGTGGTTAGGAAGGGCTGGAGCTGTTGTGTGCTGGGTTTCTGAGAACTGCTTTGTTTTTTCTAAGCTTTCAACGTGCAGAAGTGAGAGAAATCATTAATCCTGGGGGACTGCAATGCCTTGAGCCCCACCTTTCCAGGCAGGCTCATGTTCCGATAACATTTCAGTTGATCGAAATGCTGTAGCTGTGGCATTGTCCACAACTTGTTGCACATGGGGGATAGTTCCTAAGCTGCTTAACGTCCGAGAAGTGACACTCAGCAGCTCTGTGCCTGCAACGCCAGCTGGGTTGAAATTGAGCATCTGAAGTCTCTGTAGTGATATTGTGCCTCCTTAAGTCAATTTCAGCTTTGGATCCCATCCAAAGAAGGGGCAATTACACTGAAAATGAGTGTACAAGAGGCGGCAGGTAGCTCTGGCTGGATGGGAGGTTGAGAGGATAATAACCGCAGACATATATAGAGCATCCTCTTGGGAGGTAATAAATCCATGCGCCCTCAGCCTGTGGCATGCTTTAGAAGCATGTCTGTGTTGTGGATGAGGCCACAGTGATCTGTAAGCCAGACCAGAAGCAGAGAAAGCCCAGGGCTGAGCTGTGATCCTCTCCAGCACACACTGCCAGGCTCACCCATCTTTTGAGTGTCTCTGGACTCTCTTGCAGCCAGTTACATGCTTCTAGAGGATGGTGTTCATTATCCTCCAGGAACCACTGCTCTCCTCTTTGCATCCGTACTGTTTACTAACAATACTGTTGGCAGCAGCCCTGCACTATTACTGTGTGGCTTCTTTGGGAGATGTTATCTTGGGGTTGTTTCAGTTTCTTCCTCTGTGGGTTGTGTGGTGCTCCTGGCTTTCCAGCAGGAGCACTCCAGATGGAGTGCTGTGTTGCCTGCCATTGTGCCGCAGATATGGTGGTTTCCTATCGCCTGCTTTCAAAAGGAAAAGGCTTGTCCTGTGCCAGGGCTGGGGCTTGTTTCAAAGTTGCTGCTGGCTAGCAGCACTCAGAGGCTGAGCTGCCAGTTCCTGTGCAAGCATGGTGATGTGGAAGTTGTGGAAGTGGTTCTCAGTCTTCTTCCTCCTCTGCACTGGGTTTTTGCAGGGGAGGAAGAGCCTCGCTTTCTCTTTACTGACCTCATCATAGTCCCTCAAGATTAGTTGGAATGCAAACTCTGATGTGCTGGTGCTGAGGCTGCCAGTAACCATCAGTGAGCATGCACTGAACGCCTCAAGAGCCACAGCATAATGATGCTTAGTGACCACATGTCCTTTAAGGAGTGGGTGAGTTGCTTAAAATCTCACAGCCACCCTCTCCTAGAGCAAACAGCAGCACTGCCATGCTGGAGAGAGTTCCTGTCTGTGTCTGAAGCATGCTAACACGCTGTGTCCCCTTGCATGCATCCAAAATACAGAGTCTGTTGGAAAAAGCAGAAGAAGCCTTGTTAACAGCTTTCCTCTGTCTCTCTTTGATTTGCAGAACAACCAAGTTCTTGGCATCGGGAGTGGTTCTACGATTGTCCACGCAGTGCATCGATTAGGTAGGATGCTCCCCTGCTGCAGGAAGTCCTCTTGTCCAGCTGCCCCCAGCTAATTGAAAACCAACCCTAAATGATCAGGACTGGGATCTCATGCTTTAGGGGTATTCGCCCATTGCTTTGTCCTTGAAGCTGAAGGTTCGTGCTCCAAATTGCTTGCACATGGAGACCTGAGCAGGGAATGGTTTCCTTGACTTTGCTTGGCAGGGCTGAGCTTTGCCACCTGCTCTCCCTGGAGGGCCAGGGAATGAACTTTACTGGCACGCACTGCAAACTGGAGCTAAAAACCTCCCGTTTCGTTCCAGCTCTGCCATGTCTTGACTTGCTTTGTGGCTTTGGGCCATGCAGCTGCTCTGCTTCTGTTAACCCATTTGTATGCAGCTCAGGCTGCTTGCTTACATCCACGATACTCACACTGAGGGTCCTGCTGAGGCGTAAGCAGAACAAGGGTTGAAATCTTGCTGCTCCTTTTTTATACCCTACAGCTAGGTTGATCTGCTGGCCCTGAGGGGCTGGTTAGCTCAAGGTGTCATTCAGAACGTTTCAGCCTCTTCACAAAATATTCAAGAGAGTGAAATGCAATTTTGCAAAGCGAATGTGAAGATAATTATCATCAAGCCTCATTACAGAGGGTATTGAAGTCGGAAGTTTCTTTTCAGCCTTGGGGCTCCTGTTCAGAAGCAGAGCTCAAAGTGTCTTGCCTGCGTGACCCCAGCTCCTTAGGCAGAGCTGGCCCGGAGCAGGGCTTAGAGCTGAGCAAAGGAGACATAGGATCAGCGTGGGACCTGCTTGCTTGCACCCACATCACCCCACGCACAGATTTGCCTGGGAGGTGGCTTGAGAGCTGCCATTCAGCTGTCTGGGTTTGGCTCAGTGTTACAGCCGTTCCCCACTTCAACACTGGGTCCATCTCTGAACAAATGCAACTTTTTGAGTCTGCTGAGATTAGAGTTCTAACAGCACAAGGCCCTGTGTATTGCATTTTAACCCTAGCAGCGGGGTTGGCTTGAAGTTTACAGCCCACCTCTTTGCTCTGTTGCTGACTCTCAGGCTCTTGGCTCGTCCCTAAGTATTATATTAGCTAAAATAACATTTTGTCCGCAATTATATCTTAGTAATAGATTTTAGTCATTTGAGGTTAACCCGAGGGAGGAAATATTTCCTCCCATTTAGTGCAATATTTTATTAGTCATTTGCCTGCTATATATTTAAACGTTTCATAAGAAGTGGACACGATGTCCCCAAGGCAACAAGCCAGAAAACCTCTCAGACAGCTGCTGCAGCTCTGTTTGCAAGGAGCACAGCAAAACCTGTCTAATGGAGCGCGAGTGGGAGTGGGGCCGAGTTCCCAGGTGATGTTTTGCTGACGAAGCACAACCCTTGCTCTGTTTCTGGAGACACAGAGGTTAATGGCTGTGTGTCAGGGGCTGGGTTTAGATGGGTGTTCAAGCACTTCTGTGAAAAGGGAGCCTTAGCTCTGCAGGGTGGCACCTGTTTACGCTTTGAGCGTGACTGAGTTATTTGCAAGCCAAGCAAGTAATTGCAGTGATTCAGAGGGGCTGTTCTGAGCTGAGATTTCTTAAAGAGAAAGCTGGTGTGATTTTTATTCTGCAGTGAACAAACCGAGTCTTCTGCTTTCTTCCTACAGCTGAACGGGTTAAACAAGAGAACCTGACAATTGTCTGCATCCCTACATCTTTCCAGGTAAGCTCCTTCCTCCTTGGTTTTATTCCAGTCCAGGTGCTCACATACACAGTCCTTTGACAGTGGTGAACCAAGCACATACTGCAAAAATCTCCTTTAATTCCATATCAGGCCCTGAAAGCTGTACAAATCTTGGTGTAAGCTTTTGTGTTTTCAAGAGGAGCTTGACTGAGTACATCAACTGGGTTTTGCAAAACATTGCAGAAGAGAAGTCAGCTTAATTTTTCCTTCACAGTGCAACTTCTGCAGAGATCAGTTCTTACCAACCTAGTTGTTGAGAAAGATGGGGATGGGGAGAGGGACAATGTGGCTCAGTGGTAAAACACAGAGCTGCTCAGAAAGCTTTTGAGCTGCTTCCGTGCCTTCAGGCAAATGGCTTTGCTCTCTCTGCCGCATTTCCCTGAGGTGGAAATGTGCTGCTGATAAGCAGCTGTGCACCTTGTTCCCTTAGGGCAGGGAGAGGTGACATCACCAGCTGCCGGGACAGAGACCACCCGCAGGGTTTTCAAGGCTGGATGACAGTGCCCCAGTCAGTGAATTGGGCATTTATCCTTTTCTTGGTCCTGGTGTGGATTCTAGGGTTGTACCTTTGTCCCCTGGAGGACTTATCATTACTTCTGTTTCATACATACACTGCAGTGGCAATCTCTCTTCCATCTAAAGTGATCCCCACCCGGGGCTGGCGTGTGCCATTTGAACCTAGGAAAGCTCCTTTGGGTTCAGTTGTTAAGTCTTACAGAAAATATTGATAAAGAGCTCACAGTGAGTGTGGGCCGGAGTCTGCCTTGCCTTGAAGTGTTCAATGTAACATCAGAATTTCTTACCAGTGAAACAACATGGTTGGTGGTAAAGGGTAGAGGTAAGTCTTCCACCTGCGTGAGCACAAATCCCCCCAGCATGGGGCTGATTCATATTTTGTGCAGCCTTAGACCTCACAGGATCTTTAAGGTTGTAAAAGGCCACTGAGATCAGGTAGTCCAACCTCTACCAATTAGGAGCAAAGCATTCCCAAGTCAGCAAAACAGCATCTTATTTTCGCTATGTACAGGTGTAAATGGCTGCCTGAGGTCACTGGCAAGGAAGAATTGCTTTCAGTGGGCTTTTATTCTTCTCCCTTCCCTGTTGTAAGGTTGGGTTATTCCATCACCATCACTAAAGCTAGTGTCAGGGTAAGTATCCATCCCTTGGCTTTTGCGTTGTTTCTTCTTTTCACCTGGATGCCTGCCGAGAGCACGGAGCGAAGCCAGTCTTGGCAACGACCTGTCACTCATCTAATCCCAAAAGGACCCACCCTTCCAGCCAGCTAATGTGGTGCCTTGGACTGCATTGGATTCCCAGTGCTGGGCAACGAGGTTAACCTGGTCCTTTGTGGGTAGGCCAGCGCTGTGCAGTTTCCGCCGCTTTGTCCCCTACTGTGGGAGCTCTGCTTTTGATTCCTGCCAGTCTGCTCTCATCACCTTGCAAGCAGAGAGCCTGAAGAGAGCCACCTCGTTTCCACACTGCCGACTGAGCCTGTTCAGGGTCCAGCCTGCATGTACAGCACAGCGTTTTTCAATGCTTTCAGTTACCAGATCCCTGAAATCTTTGTACATGAACACCATATTGTGAATGTAAACCCACTGATGGCAGTCTCTTCTATTTTGTGAGCTCTTATAGGGCAAGCCTAGTGCATAGTTTGATCTAGAGCCCACAGCCCATCGGTTTTAAAACTGCATGCTAAGGAGTGCCACTGTAATGTAAAAGATTGGAGTTGTATCTCATTGCTGGGACTACTCCTGGCTAATTCTTGTAATTGTTTCCAGGATGCCAATACTTGTAGCTGGTGCACTTTGTTAGCAGGTAAAGCTTGGGATGAATTGTAGGCTGTGACACACGTTTCTCTGAATAGCCAAAGTTCAGCCTTGAGAAGAGTTTCGTGCAAGGTCTAACTCAGGCAATGATTTGTGAGATGTAAAATTTAACTCATTTCAGGTTATGTAAGCTTGAACTTCCATTTAAGAAGCCAATGAATGGACCAAAGGGAGCATAACTCCAGGTGTTTTGTGTTCTATTGCCACTAGAGGGAAACTCACAGCTGCTTTGAAAAAAAATAGATCACAGCCACCAAAGAGCCGTTTCAGGAGGTGTCGCACACTTTTTCTATGAGTTATGCTTTTCTTTTTTGCTTTTCTGTTGTTTGTTTCTTTTCAATATGAAAAACACTTTCACTGTTAGTCCCATATGATGTAAATATTTCGTTTTCCTGCTCCCATTTTTCAGCCAAAGGAAATCAGAGGGGACTCAAGAATCCCATACCTGCCTTCATGCTTAAATACAGGTGTCTCCCACCAGGCTGATAGCCCCATGCTATTCAGTATGGAGGGACCTGGATGCAGCCCCATCCCTTTGCACCATCTAAGCATTTCAGTTCAAATCAGCATTATTTTGATGAAAAAATTCTGGTCTGGAAGCATCATTTCCTCCATGCCATACGTTTCTGCTGCTGGTTGCAGCCTCTCAGCCAGCTCAGGATGCAGCACTGCAGCCCCCATCTATGCGGCAGCGAGGAGAACGACACGACAAGTCTGATTTGCTTTCCTGCTGCTGGTAAATAGTGTTTGCTGTGTTCTTGGTGCACAGGCCCGTCAGCTGATCCTGCAGAACGGCTTAACACTAAGTGACCTGGACCGACATCCAGAGGTAAGTGGGACTGCAGGATTGAGACCTTACTGACCTCCCTCTAACCCAGTCCTTTATAAAGTTCCAGGCTCATCTGTCCTTGCTGAGGACAAAAACTGCAGAATGTGAGAGAACTGGCTTTGTTTTTTCCTTCCCTGAATGTAGTTTGCTCAAAGCTGTGGTCTGGCTGAAAGACTGGTTTATAGTGACTTGTAGGACCCAGGCCAGTGCAGAGCAGGGGCAGGAGACTGTCCCTGTCTACTGAACCAGGCTCCTCCATTTTCCACGAACCAAAAATCACAGAATTGTAGAATCATAAAACATCCTGAGCTGGAAGGGATACACTAAGAGCACAGGGTCCAACCCCTGGCTCCACACAGCACCACTCAAAATCCAAACCCTATGACTGAGAGCATTGTCCAGACTCTGCTTTAGCTCTGGCAACTTGGGGCCTTGCCCAGTGCCCTGGGGAGCCTGTTCCATGCCCACCACCATATGAACCTTGTCCTAACACCCAGCCTCTCCTGATGCAGCTCCATGCCATTCTCCCAGGCTGTGTCACTGTCACCAGAGAGCAGAGCTCAGTGCTGCCCCTCTGCTCCCTGCGAGGAGCTGTAGGCTGTCCTGAGGCCTCCCCTCAGCCTGCTGTTCTTTAGGCTGAACAAACCGAGGGACCTCTGCTACTCCTCACATCTCTTGCCCTCCAGAGCCGTCACCACCTTCACTGCCTTCCTTTGGAGGCTCTCTAATATTCATGTCCTTCTTATATTGTGGTGCCCCCAAACTGCACACAGTGCTTGAGATGAGGCTGCAGATGCTCTAAAATCCCAACTGCTGATCCCATGAGGCGACCAAGAAGGGCAGTGCTCATCTCTGGATGGTCCCTTAAGATGACAACTAGGGTGCCAAGCTGATGGCCTCCTCTTCCAGCCCGAGGCTTGCTGGCAGGGGATGTTGCATTGCTGAAGTGTTGTCACAAACATTTTTGCCAGGAAACCCCAGCTGTCATGCTGATCCTTAGCTGAGAAGACTGGATGCTGAAGAGACTTGCCTTGCAGGCCAACAGTTGGTTTTATTTTGTTTCTTTTGTTGATTTTTGCATGCTTGTGGTTGAGCTGGAGCTGGTCTCCTTGGGTGGCTGACCAGACACTCATCTCTGGTTGGGCTGGCATAAGCTCCAGTGAACTGGGTGAGGTTTCCACACCGAGTTTCTTGTCTTCCTACAGCTTGATGTTGCCATTGATGGAGCGGATGAGGTGGACTCTGATCTTAACCTTATCAAAGGAGGCGGGTGAGCCTTGCTGTCTGTGTGTCTGTATGTGGCACAGGTGCTGGGTGTCCTCTGAGCTGCACTGAGGAGCAGGCTAATGTTTTGTTGTTTTTTTTCCTTCTCTTGCAGTGGTTGCTTGACGCAGGAGAAGATAGTTGCAGGATATGCAAAATGCTTCATCGTTATTGCTGATTATAGGTAAAATATTACTATTCGTTGTGTGGAAGTATTTGGATAGCCCTGTGTTAGGCTGCTACAATCCTTCTGGTGTGTCAGGGGAGCAAGAATAGGTGGAAATGAGCTCAACTCCCAGTGCTTCAGCAATTGAATTTGGCTTTTTTTTCCCTTAATTTTCATCTCAGCAGGCCTGCTTAGAAGTCAGCAGAGCTTGTGGAGAAAAGGCTGCTCTGCTTTTTCTGAGCATAGTGATTGTCAGCACGGAATAAATTTACCCTTCTGTGCATGCAGCCGCAGGGCTGTTGAAAACTTCCATCCTGTCCAAAATGTGTCAAAACAGGGCTTATGAGCAGGGCTTCGTGCACTAAACTCATTCTTCCTACATGAGTGCACATGCAAACTGATTGCCATGCCCTCCAGGGCCTTACACCTGAGGGGTTTGCAAGAAAGAATGTGGTAAGTGCATTGTTAATGGTGGTGACAATGTAATGTCTGACACTGATCCCTCCTCAAACCTCAGGAAAAAATCAGAGAGCCTCGGTGAGCAGTGGAAGAAGGGAATCCCTATTGAAGTCATCCCCATGGCTTACGTCCCTGTCACCAGAGCCCTGACCAAAAACTTTGGAGGTACTGCAGAGCTGCGGATGGCTGTTAGCAAAGCAGTGAGTGTCCCTGATCCCCCCTGTGCCCAACAGAGCCACCTGAGTGTGGCCAAGAGGAAGATCTTGCATCTGATTAAATCCGGTTCCTTTAATTGTACTTAATGAACTGTGTGTTTAGATGTTAGGATTGCTTGTGTAAGTCTTGTGTCTCCCAGAGCAAGCAGCCCTGAACAGTGAGAAGAGGGGTGGCTGTTCTGTGTCTGAGGGCTGCTCTGTGTGTCTCCTTGGCCACAAACTACCTGCTGTTCAGAGCACGGGTTGCTGTTTTTGTGGAAACACTCTCTGTCCTGCTGAATCCTCCATCTCACCCACAAATAGTCAACTTGTTGTTCTGCAGGAATGTTTAGAGGCTGGAGGGCAGTCTGTGCTGCCAAAGTGTCTTGAGTTAGGTGGGCAGTTCCTGGAGACCCCAAGCTGCTGCGAGCCACACAGAGCAAGACTGGACTAAAAACTGAACCTGCTTTTTCTCCATTGTCCTATCCTGGCTTGAACAGTAGGGCTTGACCAATGCATGTCATGTGGCAAAGGAAGAGAGGACTGTCTCCAGTTACAGCTGGAGCTAACACCTGAAGGCTGAGCACTTTTAATATGTTTAATCCCCTGGCCCAAGAGGTTGAGGAGCTATATTTAGGAGCCTGAGAAGAGAAAGCCAGTTGTCTTCCATGAACTCAAGACCAGCCTTGCTTGGGGAATGCAGATCCCACAGCTCCAGCATGAGCTGTGTCCTTGGAGCATTCTCTCACACTGTGGTCTTACCCCCTGGTCCCTCCTGGTATGTGTGCTTACAAACCCTGCTCAGGGTTGCTGAAACACCTTATTCTCAGCCCCAGCTGTCTCATCTTTGTTGAGAGGACCCAACTTTGCTTGAGAGAGTGCTGGGCACATCTGAGATGCCAAAGGCCATCAGTCCTTCAGCTCCAAAACCACCCTGTGGCATGCAGCTGCCCACTCTTATCACAGGGGTGCAGAAGTCTTGTTTTGGCTTCAGTTGCATATAGTTGCCTGTTAAGGACATTCCTCTAGTTCTGCTCTTGTGAAAAGGATTCTCTTTCCTAGTGATGAAATCATATCAACCTTTCCAGCTTTTGTGTGATTATCTGTGAACTGTAGGCAGAAGAATGAGGAAGGTGCAGCTGCCTTGGGCAATGGTTTGACTTACAGGGTTATTGTTTGTATGGAGCGGTGGACTGTGCCCTTATTTACTCGAATGATGACCTTCTCTACACTGTTGCAGCAGGGATGGCTCCTGGTGTAATGCTGTGCTTGGTACAACAGGAGCTTGTGGTGCTGACATACAGGTTTGCTTCCCAGGGCCCTGTGGTGACAGATAATGGGAACTTCATCCTGGACTGGAAGTTTGACAAGGTTCACGAGTGGAGCGAGGTGAACACTGCCATAAAAATGATACCAGGTAATGTCTGTGATGTTAAAGACCAAAAACTGGCTAAGGCTTGGTCTGTACTAGAAATCCCTGACCTTGGGAGCTTGGCTAGGAGTATGAGACCTGCTGTCCAGACCAGAGCTGTTTCTGGATCATTAAGGTCTGCCCAAGGGTGGTGACACTTCAGCAAAGCAACATTCAAAGCTTGCTCACCCCATCTGGATATCTTGGCTGGATATTTTGGTGAAAGTCTGCTCTTGAATCTGGTTGGCTTTTGAGTGTGTTTTATATAATTTGAGTTAATCCCAGATAGCTGTCTGCCCCCTACTGTGCACAGCAGAGCTACCGTTAGCTTCACTGCTCTTTGTGTCTTACCAGAGCACATAGGAACAGGTTGGGATCCTGTTGCACAAACCTCCGTGTCTGCACAAAGTAGCACCACGGTTAGAATACAACAGTGGGCAGAAGCCATGGGTTTATGCTGAGCGAGGTGTCCCTGATTACTTCAAGCTGCTTCTGATTGTTACCTTTGCTTCCCTCAGTGCTTATTAGAAGGCTGATTTGTGAAAACACACCCATTTCCTTTGCTCTGGATCTAGGAGCAAACTGCTGGTGTGCTACCTCTGCCTTGGCTTGTCCCGATGTCTTTGCAGTCTGAATAATTACCTGGCACTTGCTCACAGCCGACAGTAGGTGGCAGGTTAAGACCTTTGGCAAGAGCTGATCTAAACAAATCAGTGTCTGATGTAAATAGACTGGTGGTCGCTGCTAGTCTGGGCTGTCTCTGGTGCAGTGCTCTGTACCCTAATGCAGTTGCAGTCCATGGCTATACAAACGTGCTTTATTAGAGCTCTTTCTGTGCATAAGAGAAACAGTGGCTGGTTCCACAGAAACAAAACACAGCGTCTTTTCATGGGCTCCTTCTTGCATCTCTCAGCCAAGGGGGATGAAGGGGAAAGAGACAGGTTGGAGGTGGTTTCAGCATGCCATGGTTTAACCATGAGCTCAGAAGTGAGCCTGTTAGGGGGAAAAGAGCATCTTCCCTACCCAGAAGTGGAAGAGCAGAATTGGATCTGGGGCTTGGCTGTGCAAGCAACCAACATGAGTGCTTACATACAGGTCCTGGACTGCAGCAGGAGTTGTTGGTGAAATGAGGGCTTGCCTAGCATACTTGGTGCTGGCTCTGAGTGTTGGTGGCCTCTGCCTCTGGGGGCCTTGGCAAGCTGAGTGCTACATGTGTCAGCAAGCTGCCACCTGAAAGGACTCTGAGGGCTGCAGAGCTGTGCCTCACTGTGAATTGCCAGCATTAGAGTTGTTTGAGGATTTCATGTGCCTCAAAATAGAGGTAATGACATCCCCAGGTCATTTTTTCCTCTGTGTAAGGAAAGACCAACTTCATGAGCAACTCTTTGATTCTCTTCTTTTTTTTCCCTCTTCTTTGGTCTTTGGCTTTAAACCCATCTTGCCCTTAACTCCTCTTAATGTGATTAACTTCTCATGGGCTTTTCTGCAGTCCTAATATTTATGGTATCAAAGCCTTAAGCGATGTGAGAAGCAGGATATTCTCCCCTCTCCCAGAGGGAGTTTCAGTGTGATTCATAGAATCATTAAGGTTGGAAAAGACCTGTAAGATCATCTAGTCCAACCATCAACCCATCCCCACCATGCCCACTAACCATGTCCTTCAGTGCTACATCTCTGTAGCTCTTGAACACCTCCAGGGACAGTGACTCCACCACTTTCCTGGGCAGGCTATTCCAATACTCTTTCAGAGAAGAATTTTTTCCAGATCATTCCTAAGGAGTCTGCTGCTGGATGGGAGCAAAGCCTGGAGGTTTTGTACAAACCCATGCAGGCTGGCTCATGTCTTCCATCTGCTTGGTTTGGAAGCTACTAGCCTGAGTGGTTACAGGATCTGACTGTGGCTCAGTGACCAATGTGAGGTTAAGAGCACCCCATAATTATGTAATTAAATTCAACCAAAAGTACATCTGCTAATGGGCCACAAATTGCAGAGGTAGTATCAGATCCGCTTTGTCTTAACATTGTTCCTTACTTTGTGGAGAGTTTCCTCTGGGGTAAGCTGCAAGGAAAAGACTTCCGAGATGCTCCCTGTGTGGCTGATGAAACGTCACCCATGTTGGACACCTCTCAGAAGATTCCAGCACTGGGGTGGTTCTGGCACTAATTCATAGAATCATAGAATCATAGACTGGCCTGAGTAGAAAAGACCACAATGACCATCTAGTTTCAACCTCCCTGCTATGTGCGGGTTCGCCAGCCACCAGACCAACCTGCCCAGAGCCACATCCAGCCTGGCCTTGAATGTCTCCAGGGATGGGGCATCCACAACCTTCCTGGGCAACCTGTTCCAGTGTGTAACCACCCTCTTTGTGAAAAACTTCCTCCTAATATCTAACCTAAACCTCCCCTGTCTCAGTTTAAAATCATTCCCCCTTGTCCTATCACTATCCACCCTCGTAAGCAGCCATTCCCCTTTTTGTTTATACGCTCCCTTCAAGTACTGGAAGGCTGCAATGAGGTCTCCCCGGAGCCTTCTCTTCTCCAAGCTTAAACAAGCCCATTTCCCTCAACCTTTCCTCACAGGAGAGGTGCTCCAGCCCTCTGATCATCTTAGTGGCCCTCCTCTGGACCTGCTCCAAGAGCTCCACGTCCTTCCTGTACTGGGGGCCCCAGGCCTGGACGCAGTACTCCAGATGGGGCCTCACAAGAGCTGAGTAGAGGGGGACAATCACCTCCCTCTCTCTGCTGGCCACCCCTTTTTTAATGCAACCCAGAACACATTTGGCCTTCCGGGCTGCAAGCGCATACTGCTGGCTCATGTCCAGCTTCTCATCTACCAGGACCCCCAAATCCTCTGCAGGGCTGCTCTCAAGGAGATCTTCCCCCAGTTGGGATTGCCCCGACCCAAGTGCAGCACCCTGCACTTGGCCTTATTGAACCTCATTAGATTCTCATGGGCCCACTTCTCCAGCCTGTCCAGGTCCCTCTGGATGGCTTAATTGGCTAATTGGCTCATGAACTCTTGTTCCCAGGCGTGGTGGAGACGGGGCTGTTCATCGACATGGCGGAGGTCGTGTACTTCGGCATGGAGGACGGCTCGGTTAGTGTGCGGGAGAAGCAGCCTCGCTGATGGTGGCGATTCTGCCCGCTCTGCTTTGCCTTCGGCCAGTTTGATTCAGCTGTCGTAACGGTGCCAACCTGACGTTATGCCTTAACGAGCAGCGGTTATCACAGCAGGTGGACGGGGAGTTGATCAGAATCCGCTGATATGATGCTGAATGTCTTTTTTAAGAAAAAACAAAACAACAAAAAAAGATGCTCTATTTCCAGATATATATATATATATATATATTTTTACTTTACAAGAATGTTGTCCTTTTTTTAAAGACTCAGTTAAACGAATTGCTTTAACGTTTTTATTTTATTTTCTAAGAAATATTTACCAAAAAAAAAAAAAAATACTTTTTGGATTCTTTTGTTGGTTTTTGTTTTTCCTTTTTTTTTTTTTTTGAACTGAACTTGAACCCTCCTGGTCGCTCTTAGTGCTCAGTGATTGATTTTACTATCCTAATAAATCGTCCTTAACCGCCCTGGCTGGGAGGATGATGTACATAATGGGAGCACATCCAGTTGGGACCTACTGATGCCTTATTTGGAACCTTTTTGGTTCAGTATTTTATGCCTTTTAATTTTCTATACCACTGTTTTTTAATAGTTCAGGATGTCTGGTTAATCCTCTGTGCATATGACAAATCTCTGAGCCTGGGGACATTGTGGTCTCTGCATCCATGTGTCTGGGACATTAATAGGGGCCTTTTTGGGACCTCTGTATGGAAGAGATGTTCATCCTTTGAGCCAAATTCTGTTCTACAACTGCATTAATCTAGTACCTCTGATTAAAGTCTGTTCCAGTAGCTGGAGATTTGCAGGATTTCATCCTTGTATAATGAGAGCAGAACTGGGCACTTGATGAAGTTTACACAAGCACATTTGAGCATTTTAGGGCAGTGTTCAGTGGGAAATTATTTGGTTTGGAATGAAGGTTAATTATCACCTCTCGCAGCTGTTTGATTTGTAGAAGGATAGAGTGGAATGCAAAGGAAAACCGAGTCTTCCTGCCTAAAATTACCATATGTAGCAGGAGAGAGACACTCGTTCAATATCTTGTTCTCTGTGTATAGGTGCTTTGCATGGTTCTGGTGTCAAAATGCAAGCCCTCTTTTTGTGTTATAGACATTGAAATAAAGAGCTGTTACAAACAGGTGTGGTGGTAATTTCATTCTTAAGGTGAGTGTCTTGGGAACAACACAAAATACTTCTTGAGACTAACTTGTACTGTGGTTCCATTAAAAGCTTCTGTCTGCATTTTCCCCTTACACTGGCACCTCATCCAGACCCTGTTGCATTTGATTTCTTTTTGCTTATTGCGTTATTTTAATAACGACGTTATTTTAAATTAACCAGATTCTCTAACCATCACTTTTTAGTTGCAGCACTTGCCATGCACCTGTCTTAAATCTGCATGTCTGAAACCTGTGTGTGTAAAATATTTTTGTCTTTCTTTAAATTTTGCCTTTCCTGCACATCCATTTGCTAATTCTGAAGCACTTTGTACTGACCAAACTGGCTACCATCCAGCCAACAACTTGCTGGAAGTGCTGAAGTTTCTCTTCTCACAAATCTGATGCTGCTGAAGCTGTTCACAAAATCACAACTCCATCTGGATTGCCACGGGCTGTTTTCAGATAGTCTTGGGCTCCTAATGTAATCCTAGATAAACAGAGAGCAATCAAGCAAAACTTTGTGAGGAAGCTTCTTCTCACACAGCACGCTTCTGAAAATGAGATTAGCAGGAGGAGTGTTGCTGTTGACTCTCTGAAGTCAGACAGCCCCTTCTCAAAAAGCCAATGAAACCATTACCGCACCATTTCTTTCTGGCCTCAGACCAAATATGATCTCATTCAGCTCTGTGCTTAGCAGGGGCTCGTTAAATCTAAGCCTGAATGCGGCAGGTCTAATTCTTCAGCTTCTCTGGGTGCTTAAGATGCTTGTGGCACAGCCTGGTACTTCTGTGACAGCTTTCTTTGGTGGGGGAACTTTGAGCAGGTCTCAGGCTGGGGGCTACTTGTGCATTTCAATGTACTACAGGGTTAGAATTAAAACGTCTGCAGTGCTGGAGAAAGATTGGTGTCTGAACTGGTTCTGGAGGTTTTGTGCAGATTTTGGTGCAGATTCCCTTCTCACCAACACAAGGCACTGGAACAGGTTGCCCAGAGAGGTTGTGGATGCCCTGTCCCTGGAGGTGTTCAAGGCCAGGTTGGATGGGGCTCTGGGCAGCCTGGTCTAGTATTAAATGTGGAGGCCCTGCCTGCAGCAGGGGGGTTGGAGCTTGATGATCCTTGAGGTCCCTTCCAACCCAAGCCATTCTGTGATTCTGTGATGCCTGGTGAGGCTTTGGGCAGCCTGATCTGGTGGGAGGTGTCCCTGCCTATGGCAGGGAATTGGAGTTGGATGGCATTTAAGGTCCTTTCCCACCCTTCCCTGACACAACTCCATGCCATTCTCTGTTGTTACCAGAGAACACCTCACCTGTAGGCTGTCCTGAGGCCTCCCCTCAGCCTCCTCTTCTTTAGACTGAACAAACCAAGGGATCTCAGCTGCTCTTCACACACATTACCTCCTAGGACCTTCACCATCTCCACAACCCTCCTTTGGATGCTCTCCAGTGATTTTATATCCTTATATTGTGTCCCCAAACCTGTTCACAGTGCTTGAGGTGAGGCCGCACCAATGTAGCAGAGCACAATCGCCTTCCCTTGCTTTCCTTTCATTTGTGTTTGCTGCATTTGATTTTAACATCTTTGGTTTTGGTTTGACCTCAATTTTTTAAGCCGCTTTCCAAAACAGCCTCAAGAAGGCCGTAGTAACAAGGCTGCCATGTCTGCTCAGGAAGAAGAGCAGTGACGTATTTTTCGAAGATGACATTGCAAAACAAATCCAGAACAAAACAAGATGTCCTTTCAGTGCCCGAGGCAGGGGAGCTGTGACTTTTTAGGGTGAGAGGCTGCAATCCATCCCTGCACGCAAACCCTGGCATTGCTTTCTGCACTGTGGGTAATGCATAGCTGATTGGCCATTAGCACTGAATTATGGATTAGCTTGGCCTTGGAGAAAACAAATATTTCTAGGAAGATTAACAGCAGCAGTGAAATTAATGAGGAAGAGAGGTAATAAAGCAGTAGTATCATTCAAGGAGGAAAAAAAAAGCAATACAGATGTAATAATAGAGTGCTTCAGGTATGACTGAATTAACCTTTGGTTAGCAGGTTATCTAATTGAGCTGAATTAACTAAGGAGAAATAAATTAAGAGTTTAGTTAAAGTGATTCACCTTGTTCCATGTTATCAAACAAGTGTTACCACCTGTCAGGTTTTTATTATTGTCTCTGTAGGTTTCGTTCTATGATCTGATATAATTATTGTACTGTGGAACCTGACATAGAAGGAAATGGAAATAATAATAAAGCAGGCAGCACAGAGTATGGCAGCTCCGTGTATTAAAGCAAATGATTATAACCCAAGTGATAAAGAGAACATGAGCACATTACAACCAGTGAGAAAAATGAGCTGTAATGAGGTATTAGTAAGGTATAATGAGAATTAATATCCTTTAAACATAGAGCCAGAACCATCTTGCAAACAAGGAAAGCCTTCTCTTTGCTTATCTAGATGAAATCATTAAGTCTGGAGGAGCTGGTAATATCCAGTTTAACCTGGGATGTTGAATTAGGAATATTCTTTAATCACTCCAAATTCAAAGTTAATCTAATGCTGTTTCAGTAAAAATGTGCACATAAATTTGGTCACGCATAAAAATATCACAGAAGCCAAAGTGCCTGCAACTGGGATCATCCCTTCTTTGTACACCAACATCAACCTCCTCATTCCCTCATGACGTTCTTCTAGTGCAAGGCTGATTAAAGAAAAACAAACAACTAAGATCAAAGTCAGTAATTAAACATAAATTCCCTTATAACATTTTCAAAGCCTTAATTTCAGTGGCTCGTAAGTTATTTGCTTGCTACAGTGCACAGTCTTCTGCTAATCAGGTTCTAATAAACCATCCAGTTTAATTCCAACATGATGTATTTGAAAATGACAAATTAAATTGAAAACCACCACTATAAATCCAGACAGTACGCTGTGACACTTGCCTTACTACTTAATTCCTTGCTTGAAAAAGGAGCCTTGCCAACCTCTTATCCTTAATGGAGTGTAGCTTTTCAGAGAGAATCTTTCCATTCTCTTCTTGAGTTTATGTAAGATTAGTGAGGATTGGACCAGTCCAGCAAGGAATCCAAACCCATCAGCTCCTTACTAATGTACCAAAAATATTGTATAATTGAAGAGGAAGTTGTTATTTAACATTTTTCTCTGCTGAGATGGTAAGAGGTACAATGCACCTACATTTCAAACCCACTCTGTGACTTGGGCCACTCTGCCCCAAGCCTGTAGCATTGCATGGGGTTGTTGTGACCAAAGTGCAGGACCCAGCACTTGGTCTTGTTGAACCTCATACAACTGGCCTCAGCCTATCCAGATCCCTCTGTAGGGCATTCCTACCTCCAGGCGGATTGACATTTCCTCTCAGCCTGGTGTCATCTTCAAACTTACTAAGGGTGATCTCAATCCCCTCATCCAGATCAGCAATAAAGATGTTAAACAGGACCAGCCTCAGTGCTGAACTCTCAGGAACACCACTCATGACTGGTCACCAGGGTATGGAAGAAAGGGCAGAGCCTGTATTTTGGCCCAAAGTCTTCCATAACTTTGGTAGAGCTGTGATGGGTTCTTCAGTTCTGTAATACAAGCCCTTCCTTACTAAGAGCACAGTGTTCCTACTTGCTGCTTTAAATCCTCCAGATTGGGAATATTTTGGTTATAAAGGGACAAACAAGCCTCATTCAGTCAGTGGCTGCTTAGAAGACCTCAACATTTCTGGATTAAATAAATTCTGGACTAATTCATTTAAAAAAATGGAAAAGAAATGTGATAACCTTTCTGGTTTTCATTTGGCTACTGCAAGAGAAATAAATAAGATGCGGTCAGTGTGAGAGAACCCATTCTGCAGGTGCTCTGTGGTGGACAGTGATGCCTTTCCTAAGTGAAATGCATTCAGTGGAGACATTCATGCCCCAAGGCCTACACTTACTGCTTGAAGAATATGGGATGTCATTATTTACAGGATCAATATTGCTATTTAGCCAGACAGCTGCGAAGCGTGGGCAAATACCATCTGCTCTAATACATTTCTCTGTCTATCGATCTCTCCCTGCGTGCATTTTGCTGATCAAACAGAGAAAGCAGGAACAGGAGCAACTTATTCCTACTTTTACTGCACCAGTAATAGCATTTGTCCATACAACTTGCCACTCAAAAACTATGTGTGCAGCTTGAGCAAGCATGGAGCCCTATGGAAAGAGCCAAGTTGGCTCATCCCATCTATTATAGACAGGACCTGATCCCTCCTGGCACACCTACCCCAGTCCCAGAGCCCAATTCTTATCATACTGCTTGTCAGGATACAGGAAATCTTTACAACTAATGCTGCTGCTGCTGTTTGAATGAGTAGTAGGGACGCTTGATTTTCCTCCTGCTGTGCTCCCATCCATTGAAAGTCTGCTCAGTAGAAATCTCTTATGGTGTTAATTCTCAGCCATCTCGACAGCTAGAGGCAGGAAACTGAAATGGAGTCAGTGGCACAGCTATTTGTTTTGGAAAATCATCACTAGGAGAAAGCAAGATTAAAAAAAACAACTAACACAAACCCCTCAACTTACGCTGTATGATAGAATCAGAGAATCATAGAATGGCCTGGGTTGAAAAGGACCTCAAAGATCATCTAGTTTCAGCCCCACTGCCATGTGCAGGGTCACCAACCACTAGACCAGGCTGCCCTGAGCCACATATATAGTCTTATACCAAGCTAGTAAAGTCTCAGTTTTTCATTAGGATTTGGACTTTCTCAGGCTGTGGAGCTCCTGTGGGAACCTGTCCCACCAGCACCTGCAGGATGTACACTTACATCTAAAAAAAAATAAAAAATAAAAAAATTACTTTGGAATCTGTCATTTATGTCACTGTAAATGAGTAAAGGAGGTTAAGTCTTGATCTCTTTAGAGAGATCTCTTTAGAGATCTCTTTGATTCGAAGACCCAAAAGAACAACAGTGGATGCAGTACATTAGGGAATACAGATGGCTTCTGAACTGTTTTTAATCTAAATTCTAACTCTTCTCAAAGGGAAATAGGCAGCCCAATGAGCTGCCAATGGACCTGGGCAGCCTGATCTAGTGGTTGGTAACTCTACCCACAGCAGTGGGGTTGGAACTCGATGATCTTTAAGGTCCCCTCCAACCCAAGCCTTTCTATGATTCTATGGATCTCACACAGCCTTAAAGACCCTGTAGGCCAGGGGTAACTGCCATCTTTTATTGGGTGCACATCACTGCCAGCAACGCTTTCTGGATAAAAATACTGAAAATATAAAGGGTTACATTTAAAATACATTTCATTTTTAAATTAAAAAAAAATAATAATAGATTATAATAATAGATTCAATAATGAGAAACTTTCCAGAAAATATTTTAAAACGTTATTGGCCTCTTTTTTTTCCCTCTCGTAGGGAATATATTTTGATTCTGATAGGACTGAAATGTGTACTGGTGTCATTTCACCGGTTAGAGCTGCTGCCAATCCCTGCAGCACCAACAGAAGAGATGTTCAAAGACAAAGAGTGTATAAAACTCATTTTTGTCCCTCCCCTGGAAAGCAACTCTCTGTAGCACTGAGGCTGATCCGAGAAGACCTGAGCACGTTGTTTGCCTTTTAATGGCATCGAGAGCTTATTTCTAACACTCCCATTGATTTTACCTAACTTTGTCGGGGCTCTCACACAGCAGTGATGCTGCAAATCTGTGTGTAGGTTAAAACTGTGTTGCACTCAGCAGCAGAACTCCTAATGATCTTGAAGCAGATAGATTTTCCCCAGCAATTACCCTATCCACAGCAGCATCCGGTCATAACAAGGACAGGAACCCCATGCACCTGCAGTACACACACATAGTCCACCCGTGTGAGTACAGAAGTGAAGTGCAGGCGTTAATTTTTCCCACCCACCTCCATCTGCATTTTCCAAACATTAAGGCCAGAGTCCTTTTCCTTACTGCTCTGCAAGACAAGTAAGCCTGTTGGTTTTTAGGAGCATTATTTTACAATGATTTTACCATAAGGATAGTAATGGCACTGGCACAGGTCTCCCAGAGAAGTGGTGGATGCCTCATCCCTCGAGACACTCAAGGTCAGGCTGGATGGGGCTCTGAGCACCTGATAGAGCTGTGTGTGTCCCTGTTCATTGCAGGGGGGTTGGACCAGATGGTCTCTAAAGCTCTCTTCCAACTCAAACCATTCTGTGACTGTGTGATTTTGGGGTGTTGATGTTGCCGCAGTGTCACATGGCTGCTTGGAGCCAGGATGAGCTCAGTGGGGCTTCCTGGCAGGGAAGGGGGATAACAAGGACACATCAAGGAGTAATTAGAGGAACAGATAAATTAGCATGAACAAATCACCGCCTATTGCTAAAACTTAAGAAAACAACACTGGATTCAACCCTTTCCAAGGCCATCAATAAAAGAAAATCTTTATGTATGTAATTCAAGTGTATTTTATATCTTTAGAATAGCTCTGTATTTTTGTCATAGCACAAATTGCAACCAAATGTGATACTTTTCACATATACTTAGGCAATATCCAAATCTTTGATGAATACATGTGCCTACTTGCTCAAGATGCCAAAATTCTTTAAGATAGCTAAAGTAAAACACCTTAAAATAATGATTAGGCTGGGAATATGACTGAAGTCCAGCAAATAATTGATGAAAGGGAAGAAAATATGTGACTTCCTCATGGCTTTCCTGTTGTAAGTACACATTTATAATTGACTTGTCATCATTGACTAATTAAGATTGATGAATATGACAGCTATCTGAGATATGATTACAGCCCTTTCTCTCCTTCACACAGTATTGTTAATTTGCTTGCTTCTCTGCAGACCATTAAGATGATGCATATATCTGTGCATCAGCTATTTATTTTAGCTATTGCTTAGCTATGCACCAGCTATTTATTTTAACTATTGTTTAGCTATGCATCAGCTGTTATCTTAATTAGCTATTTTAAATCTTAGTTAATGGACATCTAATTTTTTCCCTCATCTTGGGTACTTAGCATTAAAAACCATATCCAAAAGACCATGACATCAACCTAGTTACTCCAGTCTAACCAAGCAGGAACAATAAGCTATATACAAAAGAATAAAAAGAGCAATGTGGGGCACTGCCATCTGTTCCAATTTGCCACATGGCACTCATGGGCACAGTGGATGGTCCTGTGGTAAAAAAGGATGAACAGTGTTGGGAGAATCACTGAAGAAGGCATATAAGCAGGAAGGGGGAACAGCTGCTTATGAGGGTGGATAGAGATAGGACAAGGGGGAATGGTTTTAAACTGAAACAAGGGAGGTTTAGGTTAGATATTAGGAGGAAGTTTTTCACCCAGAGGGTGGTGACGCACTGGAACAGGTTGCCCAAGGAGGTTGTGGATGCCCCAACCCTGGAGGTATTCAAGGCTGGGTGTGGCTCTGGGCAGCCTGGTCTGGTGGTTGGCGACCCTGCACATAGCAGGGGGTTTGAAACTAGATGATCACTGTGGTCCTTTTCAACCCAGGCCATTCTATGATAGTGTAATAAGGCACAAATTTCCTACTGCTGCATGAGAATATTCAACCCAAATCATATTTGTCATCTGGGTATGTCCAGTTAGGAACGTATGATGAGCAATGTGGCCCTCCTCCATACTTGGGCTTGGGTGATTGCAAACCTGTGAATAATCCCATTGATTCTGAACATAATTAGTATTGATTTTGAAGAATTAATGTAGTGGGACACAAAGTTCCTGCACCTTTCCATTTCATTTTAGAGATGGAATTAAACTGGATTTTCCTTTGTTTAATGCTTGCCTTGGAAGCAGTGTAGCAGAGCCTACAAGACCATCTTGGTGCATACAGAGTTTCTACGCTGATGGATGGAGTGAGAAATAATGAGAGTTCAGAGCAACCCCAGGGTCGTGTGGCTCTGCAGATGTGAGCTGTGTACATCTGGTTTGCAGAAAATTCATCAGCAATGACTGCAAAGGAGATGCCTGCACGTTATCACAGTGGACAGGTGGGAGCTTTCCTGCCCTATACAGAAACAGAACTTAACATTAAAATGTTAAATTTTAACAGTTAGTGGGATTGGGCATGGAGAAGGCATGCAAGATTTAGTGGACATGGTAGTGATGGGTTGGGGTTGGACTAGATGATCTTAGAGGTCTTTTCCAACCTTAATGGTTGTATGATTCTATTTAGTTCAGCATTTGAACAAAGATAGATACAATGCTGTGAACATGATGGAAAGCTGAAGCTGTGAAAAACTACAGATGCTATGAAAGGCTATTTTGTGGGCAGGGGTTTGATGTTGCTCTGGGCTGAGATATGGGGATTTAGCACATCGTTGCTCGTTAGTATGAGTTGTTCCCACCAAATCTGGGCAGCCTGATCTAGTGGTTGGGACTGGGCTGAAACTGCATGGGCTTTAAGGTCCCTTCCAACCTCAGCCATTTTATGATATGATTAATGAGAGAGCCCACTAGAGAACTAGAGAGCACAGGCAAGGCAGCTTCCTTCCAGAACTGAGTTCCCACTGCTGTAGCCAGTACAATGTGCAGTGGGGAAAATGAGCTCATTTTTTCCTTTTCAAGGAAAAAAAAAGGAATTACAACAACAACAACAACAAATTCAAATCCTGTGGAAGTTTTCAAGTGCAAAATTCCTGGCTTTGATTAAAGTCACCTCGTGATGTGCTCTCAGATCTGGAGGAGAGGAGGGGGGCAGCCTTTATACTTTATCTGTCTGTTCAGAGCTGGATTTACACTGACATTTAAATATGTGCTTTTTAGTCAACTTTTAGATGTTCCTTTCGATAGTGTTTGAATGGAATTCACACACCTGCTCTGCTGAAGGATGCCCAGCACTTTTCCGCAGTGCACCTTCCAACCAGTAATTGGTGGTGAGGCACTGACACAGGTTGCCCAGAGATGTGGTTGATACCCCATCTCTGAAGACTTTCAACGTGATGCTGGATAAGGCCCTGGGCAATGTGATCTAGCTGTGGCGTTCCTGTTCATTGCAGGGGAGTTGGACTAGATGGCCTTCAGAGGTACCTTCCAACTCCAAGGTTTCTATGATTTTCCCCTTTCTCTCTTTAAGTATCCCTTACAGAATTTGCTGAGCTGAAGAGCCACAGTGCAGAAGGAAGGAAGCCACATCAGGAGGAATGTTCCCTATCTCCTTTATCTTGAACATTGCTGGCTGCAAGACCAAAATCCATGCCAGAGACTGTGTGGTTTGTTAGGATGGGGTTGGAGAAGAGAGATTGCTGTTGGTTTGTTGTTTCCTCCATCATTTTCTTCCAGGTGTAAATAAGGAACCTTACTGCAGTTGCTGGTTATGATGCCAATCCTCTGACTATTGATTTCCATGGGAAGATAAGACCAATTCCCATTAAGACCATGAAGTAGGAGTTGTGCGATGACACCATGCTGTCCCTACTTGCAAAAGACATCCTTCATCTGACCCATAGACTCATCTGGCAGCTCTGACAGGAGGTAGCAGTGGGAGCATGGTGTGTGCTGAATCATAGAATCATAGAACCATTAGAGTTGGAAGGGGCCTTTAAAGATCATCTGGTTCAACTCCCCTGCAATGAACCTACATCTACAGCTCCATCAGGTGCTCAGAGCCCCATCCAGCCTGACCTTGAGTGTCTCCAGGGATGGAAGAGTGTTGACTTTTGTTTCAAAGCTAAAATTTAGAGGCTGCTTTTGTAGCAAATCATGTCTTGCCAGATGCTGCTTTGCTCCGGGAGACAGGGATGCTGCTTGCAGAGGTGCCAGGTGGGGTTTCCATGGCTGATGGGCCCTCCAACAGCCTGGTAGCAGCCTCCTACAGAACAGGAGATTTGCAGCCAAGGTGTCTGGGACAAGGTTAAAGCGATTACATGCAGCCATAGAAGCTAGCTCATTCTGGAAACTGTCTTTGGCTATTTCCTGAACCACACCTGACTTCTCTTAAAAATTTTTCCACCGTTGTTATTCTTTTTTCCTTGTTTTTATTTTTGCTTTCCCCTTAAGGGAATGCTTTCATAGCACTTTCATAGCAATTTCACAGCAATTCGGTTTTGGTTTTGTTTGTAACATAAGTGTTGCCAGTGGAGTGAAAACAGAATCCACAGGCGCAATTATTGGTCACAACAGAGTGAATAAATGAATTAATTCTCTCCAGAGTTGTTATGACTTTCACGTGCAGAGCGATGGCACAGGCTGCTGCTCTAACTGCGGTGTCTCCAGGAGAAGGAAAATTCTCTGAAGGTTTGTGGGAGATAATTAGTTTGAACCAACCTCCAGAAAAGTTGTATCCTCCTGTGGGAACCTCAGAGCTAAATGTAGAGAATGAACAGGTTCCTATGGGTGACATGAGAGGAGACAGACATCAGGCTGCTCTGAGAAGGGAGGAAGAATATTCTTCCCCTGCCCTTCACTTGGCTCCTTTGTGCTGCAGTTATTTGCCTTTCTGCCATGAATAGGGCAGGGATGCAGCCAATCTCTGCAGCAGCATGGCACTAAAATTAGCTCCCTTTGAGAGAAAATGCCCTGAGTTTGGCTTCATTATGTTTGCTTGATGTGTTTGTTATTTCTTAACTATTTCAGCAGGAGGAAGCAGGTCTTCGTGAGCTTCAACCTGCAAGCTTCAAGAGGACCAAGGCAAATGCCATTAGTTAATCCTAGAAAAAGTGCAGAAAAGTGACTTTTTTCCAACAGTGAAATTATCAGCATAGAGAAGGTCATATCCTTATGGTCACTTTGATTTCCCGCCTTCAGCAAAGCTTTTTGTGCCCTTCCAACACCCCCCTTCTCCTCCCTGACTCTCTGCTTCCTGCAGGTTTCCTTCAGCCCGACCAGTCTGAGGATTTCAGCAGGGCATGAAGTCATCACTCAAGAAAAACCAGTCCTAAAGCATCTTCCAACATGGCCTAAGGACAGGAGCCTGGTTCTGCTTTGCTGCACAGTCCTTGCTTTCGCTCTTCAGCCAAACTTGTATCAGTCCTGGGAGAGGAGTAAAACAATGAAGCAGCTGTGACATCTAGTGGCACTTGTGCCTATTTCAACTCAGACAAAAATACCCACTCTGAATATGACCATATGTACATTTGACAATCAAGCCTTCATGCCCAGCCTGCAATTTCCTCTATGATGGAGCTATGGGAAAAGTAAAAAAAGCATCATTTTAGTCAGTGGAGGTGTAGGGTTGTTCAGCCATCCATTGCTTTTCTGCCACGACTGGTGATGAAAGGTTTCCCAGAAAACAAAAGTAGAAGAAAATGCTTTAAAGGAGGGATTTGAATGTCATTCTTTGGGTTTTCACCAGTGCCAAAACAACTGTAGGGATGAATAGGAAAAAAATGATGGGGATGGGCTGATGGTTAGCAGGAACTGCTGTTCTGCCTCTGCTGATGGCACCAACGAGGTCTCCCAGGGCACAAGAGCTGGGACAGCACGTGTACTCACCTGGCACATAGGACCTGAATTTCCTCCCTAGCTGCATGCCATTTGGACAGAAAAGGTTCATGTCTGGTGCCTAAATACAGGTGCTGAGTGCTGTCTGGGATGCCCTATGGTGCCTGAAGTACCTGCAGAAGGCTGGCTGGTTGGGTATAGGACTTAAGGGAAAACCAGGCCTTCCTGGAGGGGCAGCGAGAAGCTGAAGGGGTGCTGTGAGGTGGCTCGAGCTGCACTAGATGCCAGTCCACAAGCAGCTTAAATGCCCCCTGTGTTGTCTGCAACAATCTCATAAAACAGATCAGCAGGAAATCCAGAAGAGGAGATACGTGGATTCATGCATGGAAATGTGCATATGGGAAATGGGATGCTGTGTGTGCTAGAAGTGAGTTACCAGTGGGAATGGAGAAGGTGAGCTTGGCAGGCACTTTCTGTACCCATCTCGGGTTCATGGGAAAGAGAGAGACTGGTGTTTGATGCAGGTGACAGTTCTATCCTGGTGCTTCCGAGTACCAGTGCTTGGAGTACAGTCTGTGTATATGCTACGGAATTAATCATAGAATCATAGAATGGTTTGGGTTGGAAGGGACCTTTCAGATCATCTAGTTCCAACCCCTTGCTATAGGCAGGGACACCTCCTTCTAGACCAGGTCGCTCAAAGACCCATCCAGCCTGGCCTTGAATGTTTCCAGGGAGGGGGCATCCACAGCCTCACTGGGCAACCTGTTCCAGTGTCTCACCACCCTCACAATAAAGAATTACTTCCTAATATCTAGTCTAAATCGACCCTCTTCCAGTTTAAAATACCAGACATAGGCTCTGGAGTGTAAACAGGACACCCTGGAAAATGCAGGTGTGGCTTTTCTGTTCTTGGTGCTAGTAAATCCAGATGTTTAAGGGTGATTTATTTACACTGCACATTTTGACAGATGATGGAAACAAATGAAGTACTAGCATTGCCTTTTCTTATACAGAAGAAGCCAAGGCTGGGAGGTTTTGACTGATTTCTGTGATGGCCCCAAGGAAGTGCACAGACCCCAAGCACCAAAGTCCCACAGCTGTCCAACCAGGATGTAAGCAAAGGAAAGAAAAACATTTTACCATTAGTATTAAGGGAGTATCAAAAGAAGTTTAATTTTGTGCTTGCAGTGAATCTTTTTCATCTAAAGATGTAGGAAAGGCAAAATGTGAGCAGGCACATTATGCTCCTGCTGGAGTTCCCAGGTAGGTAAACATTAACATGATACTCTATTCCTTTGGGTTGTTTTTTTTTTCTTTTTTCTATCTGAAGGTCGAGCCCTCTGTAGACATACTGGGCAGAAAGTCCTGTGTTTAACATCATGAAGATCTGCTTTCCAACAAGATCAAAGCCCAACTCTAAGTAAGAGAGCAAAAAGATGTTTTCACTGGGATTTTGCTGTTTCTGGGTGTGTGATTACCATAAGGTTCAGCTCCAAGATCTGTGTTGCTCTTATAACAAGGCTGCACACTTAAAAATGCATTAGGAAGACCCACCCCTTTTTGCAGTGGCTGAAAAGCATTGTTCAGAGATTAAATCCCATTGGTTTTTTTCCAACCCTTTGACTGCCCCACACTGAGCCAGAGCTCAGAATGTCCTGAGCAGTGCAGGGGAACTCCTGTCAGTGCCACCTGAGTGCTGCTTGCTGCTGTATTGTTTCTCCCTGTGTTGAATGGATTCTTTCTATGTAGTTGATTAAATCAGTTAAATTAGTGTTGGCGGAACAGAGCGTTCTCTGCTAGGAACAAAGCCACTGCATTAAACCAACCCAAAACAGGCTTATTTCTTCTTATGTCCAAGTGAGTAGAGCTGGTTTCTGTTCCATGACACTTCTACTGTTAGGGGGTAATGGCTTGCGTCAACATGAGGGAACTCGGATTGTTCAGTTTGGAGAAAAGTGGGCTCAGGGGAGACCCTATGGTTCTGTATAGCTAGCTCCCTGAGAGGAGATTGTAGTGAGCTGGGGATCCCAGGTAACAGTGATAGAACGAGAGGTAATGGCCTTAAGTTGTGCTGGAGGAGGTTTAGGTTGGATATTATGAAAAATATCAGAAAGAGTGGTAGTGCATCGGCACAGGCTGCCCACAGGGGTCTTGGGGTCACTGTCCCTGGAGGTGGCTCAGGAACTGTGTAGATGTGGCATTGAAGAACATGGTTAGTAGTGGTCACGGTGGGGATGGGCTGGGCTTGGACTTGGTGATCTCAGAGGAGCTCTCAGGGTTCCCCCCAGCGGCGGGCGGGCAGTCAGTCACGGCTCAGCGCTCATCTAAGCGAGGCGCTGCGGACTACAGCCCCCACATTCTCCCGCGGGCATTCCCGCCCCTCAGCTCGCCTCTGATTGGCTGACCCCGCGCAGAGGGCCTTCCCCTGGAGCCAATCGCAGCGCGGGGCTGCCCGGCGCCGCGCCGGGGTGGGCAGTGCTCAGGCGCCGCGCAGGGCCGCCGGGCCGGTGTCATTGGCGAGGGGACGATGTCTCACTGCAGCGCTGCGGCCGCCCGCCTCCTGGGCCGCTTCCTCCGCCGTGAGTACCGGCCCCCGCCCCTCCACGGCGCTCCGGGGCCTTCCCCGCTGCTTGGCAACCGGCTCCCCCCGCGACCGCCGCTCCGGGGTAGGCCGCGGGGCCTGCGCTGAGGGGGAGCCCGGCCGCCGCCTCCTCCTCCCGCCGCCGGGGCCGGGCCTGCCGCGGGGCAAGGTCACCTGGGGAGGGGAGAGTGGGGCTGGGCCTCGGGCAGCGCTCTGAGGGGCGGTGAGGAGAACCCTCGCCCCGGGGAGCTGAGGTGCCTCAGGATGGAGGAGGGGGAGCCCGGCGCTGGGCTCTGGGGCAACTTCTTCCGTGGTGTGGCAGTGGTGGAGAGGAGCCAAGTTGCGCTCTTTCGGGCAGCAAGGAGAGCTGGAGACTTAGTAATACTTAGTGATACTTAGTGATAGGCACTGGAGTGGGCTGCCCAGGGAGGTGGTGGAGTCACCGACCCTGGAGGTGTTCAAGGAACGTTTGGACGCTGTGTTGAGAGACATGGTTTAGTGACAACTGTTGGTGATAGGCGGATGGTTGGACTGGATGATCTTGTAGGTCTTTTCCAACCTTGGTGATTCTGTGATACGTTATCCATTTAGGAAGGGGCCAACACGGATAATGGAGCCCAACTGCTGGTTCCACAGAGGGCCACCCAAAACTCAAACCCTGTTGTCTGCTTGGAGTGTCCAAATGCTCCTCGAGTTCCACCATAGTAGTTTTAAAAGTGAGGGAAAGTTTTCATGGTACAAGATGCTATAGGGGGAGCTGGGAAGGCTGTTATCTCTGTGACATCCCCAGACCTCCTGGAGGCCTGAGGAAGCTGATGGAGTAACTGTACTCTGGGCTGCATCAAAAGAAGAGTGGCAGTGGGGTGAGGGAGGTGTTCTGCCCTTGTGAGGCCCCATTTGGAGTACTGTGTCCAGGCCTGGGGTCCCCAGCACAAGAAGGATGCAGAGCTATTGGAGTGGGTTCAGCGGAGGGCACAAAGATGATCAGAGGGCTGGGGCACATCTGCTTTGAAGACAAGCTGATGGAGCTGGGCTTATTTCTCTTGAAGTAGAGAAGGGTCTGGGGAGCCGTTATTGCGGCCTTCCGGTACTTGAGGGAGCTTATAAGCAGGAGGGGGACTGACTTTTCACAGAGGACAAGGGGGAATGGCTTTAAGCAGAAAGAGGGGAGATTTTTAGGTGCCGAGGCCCTGGCATAGGCTACTTCAAGAAGCTGTGGGTACCCCATCCCTGGAGGTTCTCAAGGCTGGGCTAGATGAGGCCCTGGGCAGCCTGAGCTGTGGGGTGGGGGGCAACCCTGCCCATGGCAAGGAGTTTGGAACTAGATGAACTTTAAGGTCCCTTCCAACCCAAACCATTTAGTATTTCTATGAGTTGGATACGCTCACTTTGAGCAGTGCTTTGGGCTGTGGAGGCCTCTTGAAGCCCCTCAGTTATGTGATTTCACCATAACTACATGAAGTTGCTTCCTGTTGTCAAGAATAAGAACCTTATGCAATAACTGGGGAGACCACAAGCAATCCGAGGCTAAATTTTCAGCATGAAAGCCTTTATATGCATTGCTTTGAAGATCATGGTAAAGAAATAATAAAAAAACAACTTTATTTTTCTTTCTTTGTGCTTATTTTGTGCAGTTAATGCTGCATCCTCTATTGGAATCAGTATGGACATGTCAAAGCACAGGAATTGTTTCTTGGAATCTTAAGCTGAGGAGTTGATGTGTTAACCTTGCATCTTGCAGCTGGCAACAGATGGGCAAAATTAAGCTTAATTGTTTTCAGTGGAAATCCTTGCAAGCAAAGCTTTATGCTTCAAATATCCCCATCCCTGGAGGCATTCAAGGCCAGGCTGGATGTGGCTCTGGGCAGCCTGCTCTGGTGGTTGGCGACCCTGCACATAGCAGGGGGGTTGGAACTAGATGATCATTGTGGTCCTTTTCAACCCAGGCCATTCTGTGATTCTATGATGAACTTGTAGGTCAGGGACTCGTAATGTGATTCTGCAGTGCTGTAGGCTGTGGTGCTGTGGCACACCCACCCTGCACCAGGTGTCCTTTCCTGCCTCATGTCCCCCATAAGCACCAGTGGAAAGCTGTTCTGCCTCAGCACAGCGTCACTGTCAGTTGAGCTCTTTGAACTGTGAGTCCAATGAGAATTGGTTCTGTTGGAGGATGGGCGTGTAGCATCTCTGGAGTTGGTTAATTTGTACTCCAGCAAAGCTAATTTTTTACAGGTTTTTACGTCTTTAAAACCCCACTTCATTCCCTTTACAAACAGCAGTAAAACAGATGGAGGGAAGAGTGTTTAAGGTGCTTTTTGGGTAGTATGGGGAGAGGTGGACTGAGTGGTATCCTGGGCTCCATCAGAAGAGGGGTGGCCAGCAGGGTCAGGGAGGTGATTGTCCCTCTCTACTCTGCCCTCGCAAGGCCCCATCTGGAGTACTGCATCTGGGTTTGGAGCCCCCAATACAAGAAAGACAGCTGTTGGAGAGGGTCCAGAGGAGAGACACAAAGATGATCAGGGGGCTGGAGCACCTGCCCTACAAAGACAGGCTGAGGGAGCTGGGCTTGTTCAGCCTGGAGAAAAGAAGGCTGCGGGGTGACCTCTTTGCAGCCGTTCAGTACCTAAAGGAAGCCTATAAACAGGAGGGGAGTCAACTCTTTGAAAGGGTAGATAACAGCAGGACAAGGGGAAATGGGATTAAGTTGAGGGAGGGAAGATTTAGGTTGGATGTCAGGGGGAAGTTCTTTACTGTGAGAGTGGTGAGGTGCTTGAACAGGCTGCCCAGAGAGGTTGTGGATGCCTCGTCCCTGGAGGTGTTCAAGGCCAGGTTGGATGGGGCCCTGGGCAGCCTGGTCTAGTATTAAATGTGGAGGTTGGTGGCCCTGCCTGTGGTGAGGGGTTGGAGCTTGATGATCCTTGAGGTCCCTTCCAAGCCGGGCCATTCTGTGGTTCAAGGGGTGTTCTGTTTGCAACAGCTTGTAAACTCTTTTAAAGACACTTCTGAGAGATCAAATACTCCTTCACTGAAACATTTTTTCTGGTCCAGTGCTCTTAGCAAGATGTTAAAAGTCTGCTGGAACCTCAAATTTGGGATGTTACGTTCTGGGGGTGATGGAAGGCGTTGGAAAGCTCTTAGATTAAATAACAGAAGTAGATTCTGGGCGTAACACTGGCAAAGAATTGCTGCAGAAGTAATGATGCAAAGGGAAGGATTTGTTGGGTGTTTCAGTGTGAGCAGCACTGGGAGGAGGGGGGCTCCCAGCCCTTCAGCTGCGTGCATTCTTAGTGAAGTATATATGGGAAACAGTTTGTCGTCTTGGAAGAACAGTGCCTATTTTCTCCTTAAACTCCTTAAATTTGGGAGGAAGCTTCTCTCTTTGTGACTCCATGGTCCAGTGCAGCCAGTACTTGGCTAGGGAACAAAGGGGTGTTGAAAGAAATGGGGATTCTTCTAAGTGTTGCTTTCCCATTGGTCCTACTTCTGTGTAATGTGGTGGGTGTAGCATAGTCATCCCATCTGTCCTTTTATAGACTGGTTACTTTATTTCTTAAACTCCTATGCTGTGTTCATAGATGGGCTTTTCCATAATTAACAGGAATTTGGCAAGGGAAGAGTGAAGGAAGAGAAGCTGAGGAGCAGTAGCTAGAAATCCCGTCCTGAGCACGTAATCCTCTTTCAGACAAGGATTAAGGTGTTCTGAGCAATCCCTTGGTTGCATGAGATCTCCTTGGTCAATAAGGATCATCTTGTACAAGTGCAGTCGATACCTCGAAGGCTTAACTCTGCAGACTGGTATGAGAGAAGGTGGATAATTGTTCCAAATATGCATGTGTGAATATGGCCTAATAATGAAGATCTAAACCTAAGGAAGGTCTGGGATGAGAAACTGTGCCAAATCTCAAACTTCCAGTCAGCGAGCTCCGAAATCTCACTGCAGCACTTTGGTCTTCACTCAGCTTGGTTTCTTCCCCTTGTATATTCTGTGTTGTAAGAAGCTATCCAGAACTGCTGCTGTTCTGTCCTCTTCCAGCCAGTGTTTGTAGGCAATGAAGGAGATGGAAAAAGCTCGTGGTGTTTGCACTGGTGCTCTTTGGACTTGACTCCTTTCCCTGACTTTGCCCTGAAGTCCATCCTTCCCGTTTGTGCTGGAGCCCATATATTTTTAAGGCTTTCTTCTTGTCTTACATAGGAAATAGGGAAAGGAATATCTTCCTTCATCTGTAAGCTCCCAGGGCATTTCAAGAAGTGATAGAGGGAGAATTTCACTTCCTACTAGTCAGTCTCCTGGCAATGGAGCTACCTGCTCAGGTCCTTCTGGAAAGGAATCTCTGTTCCTTTCCCTTGCTTTCATGCTGTGCTATTCTGTGAGCGCCTTCAGATCCTTCCTTGCCTTTTTTTTTTTCCTTGGTCCAGGATAGATGTGGGCAAGAGAGAAGCACTCTGATTTGGATTCCTGTCTGTAGCTTTAGGAGTCCTGTGAGAAGTCCTGAAAATAACAAGTTTCCAACTGCATGAAGTTTGAGTTGGGAAGAGACTGAGCCCTGCTATCTGTACTGCTGGGATAAGCTGTGCAAAGGCAACTTGGGCTACACTGCTTTAAATCAGCTTATTTTTTTTTTTCCTTAAATACAAATGCAAACTATCAAAACCCCAAAATGATGCGGCAGAAGCAGAAGGGATTGCCTGAGGAAGGTTACCTAGCACCGTGTTCTGCCTTTCTGAAGGTGCATTACCTTCGTTGAGCACAGTGATATTAGTGTTAGGCCTCTGACAGGACAAAATACAGCATTTCCACTGTGCTTTTGGTTGGATCTGGGTTTGCTAAGGCTTGTCCTTGTGCTCTATGGCTTTACACAAAGCCTGCACTGCTGCAGCTTGGCCTGTAAGTTAGAGCTGTGCATTAATATAGTGTCAGCAGTGAGGTTGGCTTTTAGTGGCTTGTTGCTGGAGCTTTGCAAGCAGAAGAGCAAATAATTTCTTGTCCTGTCTCCTTGAAGGCACATAGATTGCACTGAGGAACCCCAGTTTGTTCTGTCAGAAGCAATTGCTTGAACAGCAGTTGGAAGCTGTGAAACAAGACGAGCTGGTGAATGAAAGTCCTAGCTGGAAATTGAGACTTGGGTTCTATTTCTGACTCTTACCTGCTGTGAACTTGGGCGTGCCGTTTCCATTTCCACCTGTTTCCTGCCCATCTGGTGTCTGTTAAATCTCCAGCTGTTTGCACCTAGCACTTGCAGCCTGTGCCATGTACAGCTAAACTTCATCTCCAGCCACACCTTTGTAGCTCTTACTGTGCTGGTGGCCAGGGAGAAACTTTTCTTCTTCAGATGAGGCCATGGTGGGAAATAGAGAGCTGTATCATGCCAGCTATAAAGAATAATAAAAATCTCTCATCCTAAACCAGCCCAGAAAGCACAAAGTGATTTTTTTCTTCATTTCTTTCAAAACATATCACTCTGCAGACATGTGTATATGCTGAGCTACCTCTATCAGCAGTCATAGGATCATAGAATGGCCTGGGTTGAAAAGGACCACAATGATCATCCAGTTTCAACCCCCCTGCTATGTGCAGGGTCGCCAACCAGCAGACCAGGCTGCCCAGAGCCACATCCAGCCTGGCCTTGAATGCCTCCAGGGATGGGGCATCCACAACCTCCTTGGGCAACCTGTTCCAGTGCGTCACCACCCTCTGTGTGAAAAACTTCCTCCTAATATCTAACCTAAACCTCCCCTGTCTCAGTTTCAAACCATTCCCCCTTTTCCTATCTCTATCCAAACCAAGTCAGCAAACTGCTCACACCTATAGCCAGGCTTTTCTAAGCCAGCTGTATTTTCTCTAAACCAAGGTTACTCTGTCATGTATGAGGTATTTTCAAGAGTAAATCCATAAAAAGTTTTGGAATTTAAGCAGTTTCTCAGTTATCAGTGCAGAAGAATAAATCTTTCCCAAGCTGTCAAAGTGTGAAAAAGAAAAGACTTGAAAGCTTCTTATCCTTGAAAAATATATCCATGTATGTGTCTGAAAGCTGAGAATTGGTCAACTTCGGGTTTTGAAAGCATTTTTGTGAAAGGTTATAATTATCTGAAAATAGATACGGGATGGACAGCTGAGCTGGGACTGCAGAAGTGCTTTTATGGTATGGAGAAAGAAGGTCCCGCTAACAGTCACCTCATTCCTGCGTCAGCAGTTTATATTGAAGAATGCTCTTTCTGTGTAATAGCTTTTGCTTGCTTTCTGGAAACCTGGGATTTTAGTTCTCCTTTACCACTTTGCAGAAATAGTGAGAGCATGGAGATGTGTTCATCTGTGAATGAAAGCAGTAGATAAGATGTTTGCATCTGTTCATCGTGACTGGGGTTCTGATGTTCAGTGCGGTGTATGTGCTTGGTCTGAGTAATCACAGTGGCAGAGTAAATTACAGACGTGTAATATCTTAGAAAGACAAGTCATTAACACTTAAGGACTTCCAGAGCTGCTTTTAAAAATGTTAACAATGGGATCAATTCATCTTCACTTAAGAAGGGAGTGGCCAGCAGGGAGAGGGAGGTGATTGTCCCCCTCTACTCAGCTCTTGTGGGGCCCCATCTGCAGTACTGCGTCCAGGCCTGGGGCCCCCAGTACAGGAAGGACGTGGAGCTCTTGGAGTGGGTCCAGAGGAGGACCACTAAGATGATCAGAGGGCTGGAGCACCTCTCCTATGAGGAAAGGTTGAGGGAACTGGGATTGTTTAGTTTGGAGAAGAGAATGCTCTTTGGAGACTTCATTGTTGCCTTCCAGTACTTGAAGGGAGCTTATAAACAGGAAGGGGAACGGCTGTTTTCGAGGGTGGATAGTGATAGGACAAGGGGGAATGGTTTTAAACTGAGACAGAGGAAGTTTAGGTTAGATATTAGGAGGAAGTTTTTCACCCAGAGGGTGGTGATGCACTGGAACAGGTTGCCCAAGGAGGTTGTGGATGCCCCATCCCTGGAGGCATTCAAGGCCAGGCTGGATGTGGCTCTGGGCAGCCTGGTCTGGTGGTTGGCGACCCTGCACTTAGCAGGGGGTTGAAACTGTATGATCTTTGAGGTCCTTTCAACCCAGGCCATTCTGTGATTCTATGAAAACATACATGTGTATGTACTTATTTGATAGGACATTTTTTTAATGTGGAGCATAACAAGGCACTGTATTAATGGTTTGCTTTCTGTTTTCTGCCTTTCTCTAGTGCACCAGAATGGAGTGCGACACTGCTCTTACTCAGCATCAAGGAAAAATCTGTATATTAACAAAAACACAAAGGTTGTCTGTCAGGGTTTTACAGGCAAGCAGGTACGTATGTGCTGTATTTCTTCTATCGCCCTTCTGGTGCAGAAAGTTATTTGGCCATAAAATACAGTAATGCATAAGAGAGATTATAGTTTGTTCTTTGTTGATAGGAAGCAAAACTTTGTGGTCGAGGAGATCCCTTTGGCTGTGTAGTTTTCTGCTCTTCTACCCAAATAGCTTTCTTCTTTATATCAATAAACTATAGATTTTTTTTTTCAGTTTGCAAACTTAAAACTTTGACTTTGAGTCAGCTGTGTTGATTCCTGATTTATTTTATTTTTGTTTTTGTAGTTGGCTTTGCTCTTAAGCCTTAAGCTCTGTACAGCTGAAAGGGCTTCTTTGTAAAAGGAGCAGGTCTCCCTTTACAAGCTTTAAAAGCTACAGAAGCCTTACAGTTTTGAATGTGCATCTTTCACAAATGCCTTTGAACCATCACTGCCTATGGAAAAAAAATTGTTTTAATTTCAATCTCACATTCACTCTTTTACACATTTGCAAGGGGAGGAGACTGATTTTTGCTAAATCTGTCATCTGGTCATGGATGAGAATGGTAATTTCTTCTGTTTCACTATTGTATTTATCATCTGCTGTAATTGATGTGGAAAATAAAACATGGCTGCTATGTCTACAGGTGTATTGGCAACACAGAACAAACTGTTCTTTAGTGTGCCTCAATTTAAAAGAAGAAAACCCCATAGCATATTCTGAATTGATTTAAAACAAGTTGATGCACTCTTCAAAATAGCCAATGGTTTATTTGGAGTGAAATCACCTCTTCTCATTGTAAATTTAAGTGCAATAAATTGTCTTCAGAATTATAGGTGTCATCAGTGCTCTTTTTCACATTTTATTTGTTATTATATGCATTTTAACTTTATTCTTTTTCTCTCGTAGGGCACCTTTCACAGCCAACAGGCGTTGGAGTATGGCACCAATCTAGTTGGAGGAATTTCTCCAGGGAAAGGTGGAAAAACACATCTGGGTCTGCCTGTGTTTAATTCTGTGAAGGAGGTAATTTGTAGCAGTGGCTGAAGGAGCAGACAGTTCAATCCAAGAACTAATGCTGCTGAATGCTTCCATTCCTCCCAGCGCAGAGACAAATTTGAACCTTGGATGTCACTGTGCAAGCAATGAAATAGAAGCCTTGTAAGAGAGGCTTTCCGTGTGGTCAAGCATGAGTCTGCCTTCCACTGGGATCTTCACACTCAGCAATGCAATTAACTTTTCTTGTCAGTAGGCTTACATTTTATGCCTGTAGCTGTTTTCTGATTGATTCTGGTTTGTATGATGAAACTGTGGCCAAGTATTATCTAACAGTGGTTTTAGGGGGGTCCTTTTCAGATAGTGCTTAGGTTTCAGTCCCCTGGTTGTGCTCAGTATGTCCATCTTCAGTGAATTTAACACTTGCACGGTTATGGTAAACTGGTATACATCTATTTACTTCATTTTTGCTTGTAGTGGACATACTTTAAGTGACTCTTTGGGCCCGTTAAATGCTTGATACCTTTTTTATTATTGTCCTTGTAGGCCAAAGAACAGACTGGTGCTTCTGCCACGGTTATATATGTACCTCCTCCATTTGCTGCTGCTGCGATCAATGAAGCAATCGACGCGGAAATGCCCCTGGTTGTTTGCATTACTGAAGGGATTCCCCAGCAGGACATGGTTCGGGTTAAACACAGACTGCTCCGCCAGAATAAGACTCGACTCGTGGGCCCAAACTGCCCTGGTGTCATCAATGTAAGTGAATTCTGAATTCACTCCAAGGCTGAACCTTTCTTAGTGATAGTTTGAATGTTTGATTTGTCTTCTCCCATTCTTTTTTTAGCCTGGAGAGTGTAAAATCGGTATCATGCCTGGTCACATTCACAAAAAAGGAAGAATTGGTGAGTTTTTGAATATTTATGCACCATCTAGAAGTAAAGTTTGGTACTCTAATATTCTTATCCACAAGGCTAATCTCATCCTAACCAGAAGACAATATGTTGCATAATACTTTGTCTGTCCTTCAGTTCATAAATCACAGAATGGCCTGGAGGATCCTCAAGGATCATCAAGCTCCGACCCCCCTGCTAGGCAGGGCCACCAACCTCTACATTTAATACTAGCCCAGGCTGCCCAACCTGGCCTTGAACACCTCCATGGATGAGGCATCCACAACCTCTCTGGGCATCCTGTTCCAGCACCTCACCACTCTCATAGCAAAGAACTTCCCCCTGACATCCAACCTCAATCTTCCCTCCCTCAACTTCAAACCGTTTCCCCTTGTCCTGCTGTTATCTACCCTTTCAAAGAGTTGACTCCCCTCCTGTTTATAGGCTCCCTTTAGGTACTGAAAGGCTGCAATGAGGTCACCCCTCAGCCTGTCTTTTCTCCAGGCTGAACAAGCCCAGCTCCCTCAGCCTGTCTTCGTAGGGGAGGTGCTCCAGCCCTCTGATCATCTTTGTGGCCCTCCTCTGGACCCTCTCCAACAGCTGTCTTTCTTGTACTGAGGGCTCCAGACCTGGACGTGCTATTCCAGATGGGGCCTCACGAGAGCAGAGTAGAGAGGGACAATCACCTCCCTTCCCTGCTGGCCACCCCTCTTCTGATGGAAATTAGCTTACTCATAAGTTAGCTTACTCATAAATCCTGAAGGCCAAAGTCTTCATGTGATAGAGTTTGTTTCCTTAACACTATTATTTGAGTGTACTTCCAAAGAGGAGAGATTACAAAGAACTTTCTAACCTGGGAATTCAGGCTGTTATACCATGGTGAGTGGAATCGACAAGCACAGCCACTTCTCAGGGGAGCTGAGATCAGAGAGGCAGTGAATTGTTCATAACCACATATTAGTTACATACCCTGTAGCATGCAGGTGTTGTGTGCTGATTTCTATTGGTTCCTTGTCCTAAACTGTAGAAATAAGAATAGATTGTAACTCCTGCATTGCATTATTTAAGAAGTGCTCCAAAACATACGTTGCTACTTTAATAAATAGAGCTTCAGAAACATTGCAAGCAGCATACGCTGCCATTATCTGTCAGTGGGGTGGTTTGTTTAACTTGAACACAGCACCCCTAATGTTTGTAATTTTTCTGGTAAAAAGTATGTTTGCTGTGGGGAGGGCTGCTCAGTGTACTGGAACTAAATGTACTCAGGGCAGTTCTTCTAACATGAAGAACTCTCTTCTGTTTGACCACTTCTGACAGTGGAATAAGCTGTACCTGGTGAATGCTGGAATGGAGGAAGCATTAACACTTGTGTCAAACCAGAAATTGAAAAATCAGACCACTGCAGTTATTCCCCTTCTAGATAACATCAAGCCATTGCTCTGTGACTGTAACAGTGACAACTGATATTGTCATTCAGGCTTTCTTCTGAATCAAAGTTCTGTTAAGATCTTGAGTGTCTGCTGGAGTCACAGGACCATGGAATCTGAATGATTGAATCTTTTGCACACCAAGTACAAAAGGATGTTTTAAATCCTGATGTCCTGCTAGCGCTAGAAATTTTTTTGATGGTGATCCACGAGCCAGGGAATTAAGACGTGAACTTTGCCATCTTCCCACCTTCATTTGACACTCACCTTTGTTGGAATGCTCCCCAGCCTTCTCTTGCTCTGAGGCATCCAAGAATCGTTTGATAATCTTGGGATGTGAGCTATAAAAATAGGCTCCTTTTTTGGACTGTAGTATTCTTTCAGGCAGTCTGACACATAGTTAATAGGAAGTTCTTTGTGGGCTGTAGTAAGAAAAAAACCCACTTCTTTGCTGGTAGACATCTGCACTCTTCTATGGTATAAACAGTAGACAAAACAAAATGTTAGTCTAATGGTGCATTTTGCCCTCTGTTTCTGGAATATACTAATTACATTGCTTGTTAAATGGCTTGAAATAGATGGAAGATAATGTCTGTTTTTCCTGAAAAACTTCCTTCTTGTAGTGTTAACAAAAATCTTGACTTCAAAAATGAACAAAAGGCGTGCAAGTATTTTGTCCCCAGCCTATGATTCAGTGCATAACTTTGGCTGTAGAAAATGTAGTTAGGTCTGGCTGTGGTTGTGGTCTCTTGTAATACTGTAATATAAATGTTAAATATGTATTGTAGAACAACTCAGTTGCAGCAACAAGTATCTTAGTAATGGTAATTCTTTTATGTCATAGAATGGCTTGGGTTGGAAGGGACCTCAAGGATCATGAAGCTCCAACCCCCCCACCACAGGCAGGGCCACCAACCTCCACATTTTATACCCGACCAGGCTGCCCAGGGCCCCATCCAACCTGGCCTTGAACATCTCCAGGGACAGGGCATCCACAGCCTCTCTGGGCAGCTGTTCCAGCACCTCACCACTCTCCTTGTGAAGAACTTCCCCCCTGATACCCAACCTAAATCTTCCCTTCTTCAACTTAAAACCATTTCTCCTCGTCTTGCTATTATCTACCCTTTCACTGTGTCGTCTTTGGGTTCTGGAAGAACCTAATTGAGTTGCAACCCTGTTTTGAGTTCAAGGTGTAAGCTACTTTTATACAGGACAAGGTATATATTCTATTTTGTTTCCAGCTTTCTTTCCTGATAAAGTGGTAGTGTGAAGAATGCCATCTCAGCCAACATAACTGCTTTGCTGGGCAGCTTTAATCTCTTTACAATTAAGTGTCAAAAATGCCAACCAAGAAATAGTACAAATGTAATCTTATATAGAGTTTTCATGTTTTTGCAATGATAGCTGGAAAACCTGACATCTTGTGTTCAGTTCAGTAAGGTGATTTTGATGAATTTAAGAACAGCTACCTTTAGTCATGCACTCAGTGTCAAGTTTATCTCCCTTTGTTCCCAAAGGTATCGTGTCAAGATCTGGAACTCTGACCTATGAAGCTGTTCATCAGACAACTCAAGTTGGCTTGGGGCAGTCCTTCTGTGTTGGTAGGTTTCCTCAGAAGCAGCCTATTAGACTCACTGGCTTTTTCTTCACTGGAACACATCCAAAACAATTTCTGCAAGCCTAGAAATTGTTGAGTGGCTTATCATTATGCTAAGAAACGAGATCTCTATCTGTTGTGAAGAATATAACCCTTTTCTGTTACCATCTCCACATCGGATTAATAAAAGCCTAGAAAACATCTTTGAGCAGAGAGCTGCCAACAAACATGGCATCAGTTTTGAAACAAATTGTTCTGAGAAGTTTAGTATTAATGTGAATGGATAGAGCAATCTTAGGCATTTAGTTGGGTATTCTGAGCAAGTTGGCTCATCACGTTTTATTTTACAGTAGAATTCTGTTGCTGGAGTCTCAACTCTGCTGTATCTTGTGTGGAATCTCTGTGTAAAACGTGGTGTTTGGCTTATGGTTTGGAAGGTGATTATTCACAGATGTTTAACTTTGGATATCCAGCTCTCTGTGAAATAGTGGAGGAGAGATTTAGAGCAGATTCTTTGGCACTCCGAGAGCTGTCTGTCTTATGAGTCTTTGGGAATAAGCTTCATGTTGAAATTTACTTTGAAACTGTTAATGTAAATGCAGTGCCATTATCTTGAGTTATTTTTTTAATGCAGTTTTACATTTTTTTTTTTTCCAGGGATTGGAGGTGATCCCTTCAATGGAACTAATTTTATTGACTGTCTTGATGTCTTCCTGAAGGATCCTCATACTGAGGGGATCATATTGATTGGGGAAATTGGAGGAAATGCTGAAGAAGATGCAGCAGCTTTCTTGAAGGAAAATAATTCTGTAAGTTTTGAAGAGCTTACTTCCAGATGTGTTGCTGGTTAGCCCTTTTCTGCCACGTCAAGAAAGCTTAGTTCAATTTCTAACCTCAACTGACAAAAGAGCAAAAGATGCACGCTATCACAGAATCACAGAATCACTAAGGTTGGAAAAGACCTATAAGATCATCCAGTCCAACCATCCACCTATCACCAATGGTTCTCGCTAAACCATAT